>ML677392.1:1919961-1970659 GCA_007922305.1 Dermatemys mawii | reverse complement strand
AATAGGCCACTTCCACCTTAACTGATTTGGCTCGTTAGCATTGACCCCCCCACTTGGTAAGGCAACTCCCATCTTTTCATGTGCTGTGTATTTATACCTGCCTAGTGTATTTTCCATTCCATGCATTTGATGAAGTGGGTTTTAGCCCATGAAATCTTATGCCCAAATAAATGTGTTAGTTTCTAAAGTACCGCAAGGACTCCTTGTTATTTTTGCTAATACAGACTAACACAGCTACAACTCTGAAAATATTTTCAGAATCCCATGAACTGTAAGTCAGTCTCATGATTTTGGGAGGCCTGACTCCTGATCTGTGAATGTTTGGAGTTGGTGATACTGAGTGCAGTCTGGTCATGCCCCTGACCCATCAAATCCACCTGTAATTATATTATGGTCACTATTACCAAGTGGTCCAGCTATATTCACCTTTTGGACTTGATCCTGTGCTCCACTTAGGACTAAGTCAAGAATTGCCTCTCCTCTGATGTGTTCCAGGGCCTGTTGCTCCAAGCAGTCGTCATTTAAGGTGTCAAGAAAGAAGGTGATAGTAGTGGGAGCATGGCCATCATAGGGCCTTATACCAATTCTACACCCATTGCAGAGGCTCTCTGTTTAAGGGGTACATTGATAGCCCCCCTTCCAATGCTCCTTTACAATGCCCGAACAGCATAAAGGGGTCTTAATGTAATTGAGAATTAGGCCCTCAATTTATTTTCACTCCTGATTAGATGTTAGCTTCCTGAATAGACATTTAGTCTCGACAAGGCACAGAAAAGAGTTCAATTAAATGCCTGTGGTTTTTTAAGCATTTTTTTTTCTAATTGCAGTCATCCGGCTCGCTAATGAATCCTGACATTCCAGAAATCCTTTCTTTTATTGAGCATGTACACAACTACTTAATACAAACATACCACAGTCTGGTAAACATAGCCCCAATTAATGGACTGGCAGCGTCTAATTCATCGTGCTCTCTTTTAATCCTGCCTGCTCCATTCAGATTCTTTCCAGTAAATGACTTGTATCCTGCTGGTCCCAGAAAACACATGGCACTTATGCTTTATTTTGTTCTTCCACAGAATCTTTCACTCATGGTTCTCACAGCAATTGGCAACTCATTCACTAGCCCTTCCAACACACCCAGAAGGCAGGTAGCATCCTCCTCAATGTATAGGTGGGAAATAGAGACAGAGAGAGGTAAAATGACTTGCCCAAGGTCAGTCAATCTCTGAGTAGCAGAGAAGGAAATGAAACCCAGTTCTGGTGACTCCCAGACCTGTGGTCTAATCGCATGACAATCCTTCGTACATTTTCTATTCAGAGTGACTTTGGGTCTGGTTCTCCACCGATTTGCCCATTGCACGGTCACTTACAGCTAGGCAAAATGAGTGCGATGAGCGTGTTGAACGCCACTGAGTCCGAATAGAATCATTTATGCTCATGTTGCACTGATGGAATGGACTAAACAACGTGCAGAGCAATGGAGTCATGTGCCACCCCAGGTGGCTTGTATTTGCTTTGTTTTCAGGTGAACTCTCCACTTCTTCTGCAGGAAAGGAATATCTCTTTTTAAATAGAAACTCTATGTCCATCAGTGGCATTCTCCATGCAGCGCAAGAATGCCTCAGCAGGACAGGTGGGATTCTGATGCTCCTGAGGCTAAGGGGAGGGATAGAGTTTTAGGCAGGAATTGCCATATTGCATCAGACCTGAGGTCCATCTGGTCCAGTAGCATGTCTGACAGTGGCCAGGACCATGTGCGCTAGAGAAAAGTATAAGAACTCCATAGTAGCAGCTCTCATCCTGGTCTCTAACAGTTAGAGATTGGCTTAAGCCCAGAAACACGAGGTTTAATATCTCTTCCAAAAATGTGTTGTTGATTATGATACCTCTGGGTATTCTTGTTATCCATGTAAATGTTCAGGAGTTTAGTAGTATTCAAGAAGGGACCAGACTCCCTGGCTTTCTGGTTTTACACCCATTTTACAATGACTACAAGGGTAAATAACTACAAAACGTGCAGGTCAAGGGAAAAGGAGGCCCCTCATGCTTCTAAGTTAGAAGCAGGAAGGGTCAGCTCAGGCCTTCCAGTTTGAGAGGGCCCCAAACTGAGCACCATTACACAGGGTTGCTGTGCCACTCAGGTTCAGACTGGCCACCCTTCCGTCATGACTGGGCCAAACCAGAGGGGCACTGTGAACCCCTACATCACATCGCAACACCCGGAATGGAGAGCTGGCTCTAGCTCCGTGGGATAGGAGTAGCCATTGAGAGGTGAGTGCAGGGAGCAGGGCTCACTCTCCAACACCTCGTGTTCCCTCATGGGCCTCCCCTCAATGATAATTTTTTGGAAGGGGGTGGGGAACTCAATATCAGATTTTACCCCAGGCCTCCAGAAGCCTCAGAAGGCAGGTGCAAACATTAGTTCTCACAATAATTATATGAGGCCAAATTCTGAAGGAGAAACTCTCATGGCCGCTAATGGGAATTTGACTTAAGTAAGGACGGTGCACTGCTGTACCACTTAGTGAAGATGCTACCTATGGTGTCAGGAGAGCTTCACCTCCCCAGGAGCAAATTGGATTAAGATTTATTGGGGCTCTGTGCACAAAGAACATTCTGGGCCATGGTAAGAGCTGCCCAGGGAGCCTTGGTCACTCCACTTATCCTGGGTGGTGTGCCCCAAGGGGAAGGGACATGGGTTGGAGGCTGGTCTCGGGCCCCCCATTCCCCCATCTAGGGCAGGAGGTGGATCCAGGGCTTCCCAAAGTGGCCTGGGTTTCCTGGGTGGCTCTTAGCAGAACCTAAGGTGACCATATGTCCCATTTTGGCCAAGACAGTCCCCCTCTTAAGCCCTGCTCTGGACATCCTGACCTTTTTGGCAAAACTGGGCATTTGTCCCTTTTTGCCAAAAAGAGGCTCGGGGTGTGGGGGTGAGTGGTGGGGCTCAGGCCAACTCGGCATGGTGAGTTGAGGGGGGAAAGAGGGGCCAGCTCCATGTGTGTGTGTGGGGGGGAAGATTGGGGAGGGAGGAATATGGTCACCCTACCACAGCCAGGTTCTGGCTTCTGGCCTGGCCATAGGTTAGGGCCTCAGGGGGAAGAGGAGCAGGGTGCAGGGAGGGAGAGGAGGAGCAAAGGGCAGGATCACAGTTCCAGCACTCCTATGGAGGCCCCCAGATTGGCTGGTGAACCCAAGAGGCAGTAGCTGTGTCGACAGGCGAAGCCCTCCTCCCAACATTGCAATGTCTTTATGAGGAGTTAGGTCAGTATAACTACATCACTCAGGGTGTGGATACAGTAGTTATCCCAGCATAGGTTGATAGTGTAGACTAAACTTCTATTTAATGTGCTTGCTCGATTAAAGCAAACACAGGTATGTCTCCTTGAGTGGGGAATCGCACCTCCATCTTGAAGTCTAGACGTACCCTAGAATCAACAGCTCAGAGGGTTGTAACAAAAGTTAATGTTCAACTCCTTCCTGCTGCTTCTTTTCTGCATTGCCATTGCGTGCTGCAGGGAGCGCAATCATTCCTATTCAGCACATGCAGTTTTACTCATTTATCTTGTTCTTTCATCATCAAGTGATTATGGGAACTGGGAAACCAGCACTGATGACCACCTTGGGGATGGAATGTTACCAGTTCACACAGCAAATGAAGAATATATATAGCAAATGATAGGCTAACTTAGAATATAAGAACATAAGAATGGCCATACCGGGTCCACCAAAGGTCCATCAAGCCCAGTATTCTGTCCTCCGACAGTGGCAGGTGTCCCAAAGGGAATGAACAGACAGGTTATCATAAATAATCCATGCCCTGTCACCCAATCCCAGGTTCTGGCAAACAGAGACTAGGGACACCATTCCTGGCCATTGATGGATCCATGAATCCATCTAGTTTCCTTTTGAACCCTGTCATAGTATTGGCCTTCACAATACCCTCTGGCAAGAAGTTCTAGAGGTTGACAGTGCATTGTGTGAAAAAATACTTTCTTGTATTTGTTTTAAACCTGCTACCTATTAATTTAATTTGGTGGCCCCTTGTTCTTATATTATGAGAAGGAGTAAATAACACTTCCTTATTTACTTTCTCAATACCACTCATGATTTTATAGACCTCTATCATATCCCCCTTAATTGCCTCTTTTCCAAGCTGAAAAATCCAAGTCTTATTAATCTCTCCTCATACGGAAGCTGTTCTATACTCCTAATCATTTTTGTTGCCCTTTTCTGAACCTTTTCCAATTCCAATATATCTTTTTCAAGAAGGGGCGACCACATGTGCATGCAATATTCAAGGTGTGGGCGTACCATGGATTATATAGAGGCAATGTGATATTTTCTGTCTTATTATCTATCCATTTCTTAAAACACTGAAAACATCACCTGTACTTCTGTCCCTGAAAATAGTACAATCTAGCTTCGTTTTTCTATTCCTTTTTATTAAATTTTAAAGTAAACCACTATTGGACACTGTTCCTCTTTAAAGTCCACCCCAACGTATATAGACACAGACTCACAACAGCCAGGCTCTGAGGAGACATTGGCAACAGTGCCTGAGAGTCAGATTTTTTAGGTATTTAGGGGCCTAATGGTGTAGGTAGGCGTCAAGTGGGGTTTTCAGAAGTGTCTGGAACTTAGCTCTCTTTGAAGTCAGTGGGAGTTGGACGCCTAACTTGTTTGGTTTTTTTGGAAATCCCCCTTGGTGCCTATCTGCATCTTTAAACACCTAAATATCCTGAAGCCTGCAAAACAACCAGTGGGGCCCTTGGATGACAGAGATACAAAAGGAGCACTTAAAGATGATAAAGTCATTGAGGAGAAACTAAATGAATTCTTTGCTTCGGTCTTCAAGGCTGAGGACATTAGGGAGATTCCCAAACCTGAGCCGTCTTTTGTAGGTGACAAATCTGAGGAATTGTCACAGACTGAAGTATCACTAGAGGAGGTTTTGGAACTAATTGATAAACTTAACTGTAACAAGTCACTGGGACCAGATGGCATTCACCCAAGAGTTCTGAAAGAACTCAAATGTGAAATTGCGCAACTATTAACTAGGGTTTGTAACCTGTCCTTTAAATCAGCTTCTGTACCCAATGACTGGAAGATAGCTAATGTAACGCCAATATTTAAAAAGGGCTCTAGAGGTGATCCCGGCAACTACAGACCAATAAGTCTAACGTCTGTACTGGGCAAATTAGTTGAAACAATAGTAAAGAATAAAATTGTCAGGCACATAGAAGAACATAAATTGTTGGGCAAAAGTCAGCATGGTTTCTGTAAAGGCAAATCATGTCTTACTAATCTATTAGAGTTCTTTGAAGGGGTCAACAAACATGTGGACAAGGGGGATCCAGTGGATGTAGTGTACTTAGATCTCCAGAAAGCCTTTGACAAAGTCCCTCACCAAAGGCTCTTACGTAAATTAAGTTGCCATGGGATAAGAGGGAAGATCCTTTTATGGATTGAGAACTGGTTAAAAGACAGGGAACAAAGGGTAGGAATAAATGGTAAATTTTCAGAATGGAGAGGGGTAACTAGTGGTGTTCCCCAGGAGTCAGTCCTAGGACCAATCCTATTCAACTTCTTCATCAGTGATTTGGAGGAAGGGGTAAACAGTTAAGTGGCAAAATTTGCAGATGATACTAAACTGCTCAAAATAGTTAAGACCCAAGCAGACTGTGAAGAACTTCAAAAAGATCTCACAAAACTAAGTGATTGGGCAACAGAATGGCAAATGAAATTTAATGTGGATAAATGTAAAGTAATGCACTTTGGAAAAAATAACCCCAACTATACGTACAATATGATGGGGGCTAATTTAGCTACAACTAATCAGGAAAAAGATCTTGGAGTCATCGTGGATAGTTCTCTGAAGATGTCCCTATAGTGTGCAGTGGCAGTCAAAAAAGCAAACAGGATGTTAGGAATCATTAACAAAGGGATAGAAAATAAGACGGAGAATATCTTATTGCCCTTATACAAATCCATGGTGCGCCCACATCTTGAATACTGTGTACAAATGTGGTCTCCTCATCTCAGAAAGGATATACTGGCATTGCAAAAGGTTCAGAGAAGGGCAACTAAAATGATTAGGGAATTGGAACAGGTCCCATATGAGGAGAGATTAAAGAGGCTAGGACTTTTTAGCCTGGAAAAGAGGACACTAAGGGGGCATATGATAGAGGTATATAAAATTATGAGTGGCGTGGAGAAAGTGAATAAGGAAAAGTTATTTACTTGTTCTCATAATAGAAGAACTGGGGGCCACCCATTGAAATTAGTAGGCAGCAGGTTTAAAACAAATAAAAGGAAGTTCTTCTTCACACAGCGCACAGTCAACCTGTGGAACTCCTTGCCTGAGGAGACTGTGAAGGCTAGGACTATAACAGGGTTTAAAAGAGAACCGGATAAATTCCTGGAGGTTAAGTCCATTAATGGCTATTAGCCAGGCTGGGTAAGGAATGGTGTCCCTAGTCTCTGTTTGTCAGAGGGGGGTGATGGATGGCAGGAGAGAGATCACTTGATCTTTACCTGTTAAGTTCACTCACTCCGGGGCACCTGGCATTGGCCACTGTCGGTAGACAGGATACTGGGCTAGATGGACCTTTGGTCTGACCCAGTACGGACTTTCTTATGTTCTTATGAAAATACAGCCCTTAGACACTTCTGAAAATCTCTCCTTGAATCCAGAATGCTTCGGCTGTGACTCCACGCTGCGTATTTGAGCTTGAATGTTCTTACACACTTACTCCACATATACACCGATTGACAAGCTGTGCGGAAAAGGTGCACAACTTTTGCAGAAATGAAGAAAAAGGAGAAGTTTTTATAATACCTATTATTGCACCTGGCCATTTTCTAGAAGGGAAGAAGAGACAGAAAGGCCCTGAATCCAGCCAATCACTTAAGTACATACGTAACTTCAAGTTTGTGAGTAATCTCATTGAAGTCAATGGGATTACGCAGGTACTTAAGTGCTTTTCTAAACTGGGGGTCTATATCAGGGATGGGCAAACTTTTTGGACCAAGGCCACATCCAGTATGCAAAATTATATGGAGGGCCAAGTAGGGAAGGCCCTAATCCAGTCCCCTCCCACTTCCCACTCCGACTGCCCCCTCAGAATCTCCAAACTATCCAACACCCTGATCTTGTCTCCTGACTGCCCCTTCTAGAGACCCCTAACCACCCCCCAGGACCCCATCTCCTACCCAATTCCCCTGCTCCCTGTCCCCTGATTGCCCCAACCCCTATCCACTCTCCCGCCTCCTAACCACCACCCCAGAACCCCACCTCTTATCCAACCCATCCTTCTCTCTGATTGCCCCCTCAGAGTCCCCCCACCACCACCCTGGAGCGCTCTCCACCTTATCATGGCTGCTTGGCATGGCTACGGGGAAGGGGGGAGCGCTCAGCCCCGGCCCCCAGAGCACTGCCCGCGTGCGTGGCTCCGGGGCAGGGTGCCTCCCCGGCCCCCAGAGCTTTGACGACGTGGCACAGCTCTGTGGGAGGGGCGAGCACGCTGCCCCAGCCCCTGGAGCGTGGCTCTCGGGGAGGGGAGGAGCTCGCAGCCCCAGCCTCCCAGAGCACTGCCCATGCTGCACGGCTCCGGGGGAGGGGGAAAGGTGCAGCCCCGGTCCCACAGCGGTGCCCGAGCGGTGCAGCTCTGGGGGACGGGTGGGGCCAGCCTCCACGACCGAGGGCCATACGAGATGGGCTCGTGGGCCGGATGTGGCCCGTGCGCCGTAGTTTGTTGTATATGAACAGAAAATTTTGTCAGGAAAACTGCTTTTTTTGCTTTCTTGGCTATAAGATGCAGCACAATGCCAATGTGTCAATCAAATCAAATCAATGTGGTTAAAAGTGGATCCTAGCCATAAAACCACTAGTACAAAAGGGAGACTTTGGCAAGGAAAGAGTCTGCACAGAAAGAACAATAATTATCAGGTCGTCAGTATTGCCAGCACTCATGATTTCAGTGCGCATCTTGTAATACTTGTTGTTTTTTCTCAAAAGCTCTAGCTTCTAGAATCCTGTTATTTCATGAGAATCTCAGCTGTCGTTTTTTAAAACAATGTTTCTAACTTTCATGGTTATTCAGAAAAGCTTGAAAATGTGACCTGAGTCTGCTCTAAAGCTTTAAAACCGGAAAGCAAATAAAAAGAACCCAACCTTTGTATTATTCTTTTAAAAATCTCAGTGTTTTAAAACCACTTCGTGATGTTTTGGGGCCTCACATATGATTTTTGAATGCTTGGGGTTGACAATACTAGATAATATATTTATTAGTAGTAGTTTTTATTTATTTGTATTGCCATATAATAAAGGAAGGAAAGAAGAGCGGTTGCCTGATGAGAGCTAAAATAACGTTAAGCAGAGATACACACTGCAGCCTAGCTGAACAACAGAGGAGGAAGAGTTCTCGATAGTGCTGGACAAAGTGATATGTGAAGTGGATTATCTGAGCAGATCTCAGTGGACATGTGGACAATTGCCAGGAAGGACAAGGCTTTGGAATCAGAAATAAAGCTGTGAGAATAACTTGCAATTAGCCAGAGCCCATGGGCTGATTGTTGCCTATACATGCTTTGTAAAGAGGGAGGAGCACTTAATTACATACAAGAGCCATGCCAGCAGGTCCCTCATTGACTAACTCCTGACAACAAGAAGAGATCTAAAAAATGTGAGAGACTGTAAAGTGATTTCTGGGATAGCACACAGATTGTTTGTAATGGACTTTTGGGTGAAAAGGGGTTAGTGGAGACAAAAGATGTGTCCCCACTCGCCAAACAACCACAAAGACATCAATGAGGCTTGGGGGAAAATAACATGTTACAGAAAATGCACACAGTGTGGCCAAATGAAAGGAGGGAGAGAGAGAGAGAGAGAGTTCATGGTGAGGAGACATGGCTATGGTCTGAGGTAGCAGGCAGTAAAGAGAAAGAAAGGCGTAAGTGTTGGTGGAAAGCAAGAGTGTCAGAAAGTTGTAAGGAATACAAACCGGTAAAGACGAAGGCAAAAAGCAGATGCGGAAGCCAAGAGTCAAGTACTTAAAGCCTCATAGGCAGGGCTACTTACTAAGGAAAGGAAGAAAGGAATATATAGATTAGCTTAGATCAGGCAAAGAAGCATGGACGACCTGGGAGCTATGAAGTATGTCAAAGACAAAAACGGAAGAGGACTGGTAGAAAATGGCAAAATTGGTAGGAGATTGCAGTGGTTTTATGAGAAACTGCTAATGAAGAGAACCTGAGGAAACCATTGAGGGAGGTGTGCATAAGCAACAACATCACAAGACCTATCACTGCAGTGGAGACTCTGACAGTGCTAAAGATGATGAAATGTGAGAAAGCAGTGGGACTGGATGGTGTACTAATTGAGGCATTTAAAACATTAGGCCATAAGGGCGTGGTGGTCATGACAAACGTCTTCAATTTAATCCTCTGTATTGGAAAAATGCCTAATGATTGGAGTAAGAGTACATTGGTTTCTATCTTCAGATGCAAAGGAGATGTACAATAAAGTAGTAATTAGCAACCCTTCAAGTAAATGAGTCACACGAGGAAATGGTAGGAGAGAATTATTGAGAGAAGACTGAGGAACTGGAACATGCAATAAGCAACAACCAGTTCAGGTTTATCCCAGGAAGGTCAACAGTGGATATGGTGTTTGTAGTCCAAATATTGCAAGAGAAATACAGGGATAACACAAACAATTACATTAAGTATTTGTGGACTGAGAGAAGACTTAAGACAGAGTTCCTACAGAATTGATATGATGGTGCCTGCAGTCACACAATCTGCCAGAGACATATGTTCAGATTATTATGGACATGTAAACCTGTACATGTAGTAGTATAACAGTAGTGGGAAGCAGCTACAGCTACAGTCCTTCACTGTGAGCGTAGGTCTACATCATGGCTTAGTCTTAAAACCATTTCTATTTGTGATTGTAATGGACATCTTGATGCAGGGGATTAGTGGAGAAACTCCACAGAGCATGCTTTTTGCTGATGACGTTATGTTGTGCTGCAAAGATAAATATGAATGGGAAAGGGATCTAGGACTATGCTGGACTGTGTTAGATGAAAGTAGTTTATGAATCAGCTGGCAAAGACAGAACACATGCAATGCTTCATTGAGTGGGACAATGAGAAGCCCATAAAACTAGATGGTATAGAGTTAAAATCTATGCAACCATTCAAATACGTTGGTTCAGTGCTGAGCCATGATGGGAACATGGATGAGGAGGTTGGACATTGCATGAAGAGTTCTTGGTGCAAATAGAGGGAGTTGACGAGAATTCTCTGTGATAAGAATATACCAAGTAAGCTAAAAACAAAGTGTATAAGACCAGGATTAATTCAGTCATGATGTATGGGTCAGAATGCCAGGGAGGAAGAGAGAACAACTACTATTTCACACTGCTGAAATGAGTCTGTTCAGGTGGACAAACGGTAAGACAAGAGCGGACAGGATATGCAAAGAAACGGTATAAGCTACGATGAAGGAAGCCCCATCCCGAAAAGCTGAGGGACTATGAACTGAGATGTTTGGATCATGAGAGGTGATAAGATGCAGGACATGTTGGCCAGAGAGTACAAGATGTATTAATCATGGGAGAAAGACTATGAAGAAGACCCAGAAAAAGGTGGTTTGGGACACTGAAGGAGGGCATGAAAAGGCCTGTATCAGTTTAAACACGCAATAGGAATGGTTGGAGGTGGAGAACAAGAGCCGTTTCCTGACTAATGAGACAAGGTGAAGGCGAAGAAGAATATCGTTTGTATTAATGTAGAGCTAGGGGGTCTAGTCAGGGACTAGGACTGTTGTGCTAGGCACTGTGCAAACAGAACATAAAAACAAGAAGCTTACAATATAAAACAAGAGACAAAAGATGGACACAGACTGACAGGGAAATACAAGTAAACAATGAGACAATATTGGTCAGCAAGATAGATGGTATTAAGTAAACAAGTAGGTTAAATTGAATGCCTCAGGCTTTTAAAAGCCCAACCTCACTTGCTACTTAGTCTAAGGGTGCTAATTCTAGCTTGTAATCTCTTTGAGGCAGGGACTGACTTTGGTACAGTGCTGAGCGTATTGTCTCGGCTAAACAACAGTCAGTAACAGGAAGAGCAATCGGGTATCCATTATTGTTGTTTGTAGCTGGGCCCACTCCACTCCTGCCTTCTCGCACCACAGAAACTGCGCCAACTCCCCTGGCTGTGTATCCCAGCGTTCCTCAAAGTTTTACCTCGGCGGCCCCTTTCCGTTGTCCCGTGTCCACTCATGGCCCGGGGGTATGGCCACCGAAATGCCACAGAATAGAAAGCTTCCGCTTTCAGCGGCATTTCGGCGAGACAAAAATAGAACGCTTCCGATTTTGGCGGTCTCCCGGGGCCGATCCTGTGGCGGTGCTGGGACACTGCGGCTCTCCATGGGGGGCTCTCGCACACGCCTGGGGTGTGCGCACCCCACTTTGAAGACCACTGGTGTATCCACTTGTTCCATTTATTTATCTTTCCTCCACCACCGCCTTACAGCCCGTTGCAGTGATGTTCTTTACAGTATCCCCTCCGGTATTGGCCCTTTCCCCAAGAGCTGAGAGAAGGTCCCCCTTCTCTGTGATCTCTGTGAGACTGGGCTCACTAGTCCTCTCTCCCTACTTCCTTCCTGTACCCTTATCAGCCTTAAGCTAATGGGCTGATTGGCTCTTTATCTCCCTCAAGTCCCCCACATGATTAGATAATTAACTTCCATTACCCCAATCAGCCATCTTGCGGTGGGAGAGGCTGAAGGAGGGACTAACCGGGGCCAGACTAATCAAAGTGCAGGCTCATTGGTTAATTCCCAGCACTTTGTCACACTTACAAAGACAAGCTGGTGTCCAAAAAGGGGGGCAGTGCTATTTGAATAATGAGAGTACAATTCTATTCAATGTGGTTTCCCAGAGAGCTGTCTGAAAGGAGCGCAGCAGGTGTCTAGGTTTAACATCTCTGATTATTTAGATAGTGCCGTAGGTACGTGTGGTGCTGTACAAACATGCAAGAAGGCAGGTCCCCAGAGTAGCTCACTATCTAAATCAGACCGGTACAGTTTGCACCTCTGGGCAAAGGTGGAGCAGTCAGCAAGGGGGAGGATGTTGCCACATCTGTAGTGTTTAGAATGGGAGGACAAAAACTTGGGCATCAGCGTGTTCCCTTTCTTCTTTTGGGGATCTCTTTAGTTTCCTGCTCCTCTGCTGCACCTCTTCTCGACACCTGCAGTTTGCCTTCAAAGATCCGGCATGTGCTTATGGCCTGCCTGGTCACTAATGTATGCACCCTAGCAGGCGTGGTGCTTCTTCCCACCCTCCTGGACACTGGAAATGGCTCTTGTGCTGTGACGCGCAAGTACAAAATCTGCTAGGGGACGTTAGCTCAGCTAGAGAAGCTAGTGACTGGAATCTGGTCAGTCACACATGAGTTCCTTAGCCTGTGAAGGGGCAGGAGAAGAGGGAAAGGCAGGGTAGGGACCTACTCTCTGGATGAATGGACAGGCTGTGGAGACCTGGGCCCAGATTCTCATTTACCCCCTTCCTGCACATGGGGCAACAATAGGCCTAGGGAAGGGTGGGGCTTTAAATCACCGGTGCAATCTCTCTGTTCTGGGGCTACACCAAGGCTTGCCTGGCCCGCTCTATAAAGTTAGAACAGACTCAGATCTGTTCTAACTTATGTTCTGCTTCACAGTGTTTGCAGAGAGTGGTGCCGAATGCTGATTAACTTGAACAAGTAGAACTGGGTTATTAAACCCTCTACTCTGCTCTGTCCAGGGTAGCAGTATTGCTTCCACCAGTTTTATTTCCCTGGTGTGCCTTCAGTAACAGCACATGGGCCCTCTGACGCCTGTTCCCCAAATCGTGATACACCCATGAGCCTCTCTGGGCCCTGGAAAGCAGAAAATAGCTGTAATGCGATACACTCCGGCTATGCCCTGATCTGTTCCCTATGCCAGAGGCTGGGATCAGGGCCAGAACAGAGCCTTTAGTTGGTAAAGGAGGCCCCACTTACAGGGGTATCCTCAGAGGTCTGGTTCTGGCAGAATGCTACGAAAGGCCCTTCGAGTGTGAGAGAATCAGGCCCTTACAGGATAAGTTGGCAGCAGTGCAGAAGAGGTGGGTTTGGCTCATTTTGTGGCAGGGATGGGCACATTGCAAAACTCTTTGTTAGGATAAGATTTGGATTGTTATCTCGCCTAGTCAAATATTTTCTGATTTCAGTTCTCACTCCCTCTCCCCTTTCACTGCTTCCTGCCTTTCTCACATCTTCCCTCCAGCTCAAACAAGTCCTTTTTCTTTTCCTAGGCAGGCACCTGCTCTTTGATCCTATGGCCTGCTCCCTGCCTGAGCAGCCTCACTGACAAGCCCACACCCCCATGGAGGAGTCTATTCAAACCTTTCCTGCTGTGAGGCTTCTCTGGTCGGCTCTGCCTTAGAATCTCTCACTGGCCTTTGGCTCCTTTGAATCACAGAGCCCCAGAGATTTGAGTGTTTCCAGACACTTTTGACTCTTTCACATGACAGATGCTTTGTTAATCAAGTGTTGCACTCGTTTGACCCTGTCCACACCAGCAGGGAACAGAACTCCACTTGAGTCCAGAGCAAAGTGATCTAGAGAGAATACAATTGTCTCTATTTTCTGGTGTAGACAGGACATAGCTGCGTTGACCTTAGTTTGTCCCTGGAGTTAAACAGGGATGAACCCAGTTTCTTTGCCTGGGAAGGTCATCCATTATTTTACACAATCATTCTGTTTGTACAGAGCTTTCTATTCTTTATCACTTGTTTTAACAGTAGTTTCACATCCCCAAATTACTGCAACAGGAAATGAAAAGAAAAGTGCATGTCCTTCTTTGGTGTGATTTTAACAAGTGAAAGACAAACAGTATGTGGTCTACTCTGCTGCTAACAGAGTTAGTCTAGAGTCTCTTATGTACAGAAAATGTTTTGTGGTTTTCATAGGGAAAAGGGCCTTTGAAGTTCTTGTATCTGGACTGTTTTAGTTTCTATTTGGAGAAATGTTGCTTCTCAAGAGACATTTCAAACTGCTACACTTCTGATTGTGAGAGTTTGACCTGAGTATGAAAAGAAAGGCCAACATTTTAACAGCTTGTATCTGTTCTGAGGACAGTGGTCTTGATCCTGGGGTGATGGGTGTGTTACAAATACAGAAGGCGACACGTCGAGAGAATGCTGATTCTGGCAGGAGACTTTATCAAAAAGGGGTGTTTATGGTCTGAACATCATTGGGGTTGGGTTCGGTTTAATTCCTTGTAGCAAGGAATTGTACAGGTGCCATATTGTTTCCAGAGGCTGATATTAGGGAGCGGAACCCTTAATGAAAGTTGCAAAATATCAGTTTTCAAACACAAAGGACTGCTATAGCCATGGTAGTTAGTATAGGCAAAACACAAAATATGTCTACAATTGCCCCATCTTCTGTGTATGCTAGCCCCTAGGGTGGAGGGGGGAGAGGGGGGAGGTGGAGAGGGAGTTCACTAACAGTGTCAAATGCTGTCTAGCTTGTCACTGAACCGTAGGCTGGGATCATTATTATTACTTATTATTTGTACAATTGTACTATGAAGTGTAAAATGAAGTTGCTGAAGTCTCTTGTCATCAGCATCTTGCTATGTGCGTGTGTGACATGGGCGTTGAGGAAACAGGACATTAAGAGACAGTCTGCCTTCAAATTGAAATGCTACTGGCAATTCTCACATACAACTAACAAAGAGGTAATCGCCCAAATTTACACCATAACCAGAGTGACTCCCAGGGCTGGATTACCCAATAGGCAGACTAAGCATGTGCTTAGGGCACCAGCAAAGCAGGGGGCACCAAAAAAAAGATTTTTTTTGGAAAAAAATTGATATTTCCAAAAAAGTATCAAAGTAGTCTTAAAACATATTTGGGCAATGATCGTGTGTTGAAATCTCTTTCTAATACTCTCTGGGAGGGACATGCAGTGGCAACAAGTGCAATTCTGGATTCCTACTCAAAGATTGTGGATGCATTAGAAAGTATAGCTGAAAACGAATCACAAAAGGGAGAAACTATACGAGAGGCAGAAAACATTGCAAACAAGAAGAACTAGCGTTTGTATTCATGTTGACCACGTGGAATGAAATTTTACAACACTTTTACCACACAAGTAAAGCTCTCCAAGAAAAAGAATTGGATTTGGAAACGTGCAGATCTCTGTCAATCATTAGCAGAGCATTTACACACTTTGAGGAATGATTTCGAAAGATTTGAAGACCTATCAAAAGATATCTTGCCTGACACTAACTACAAAGAAGCTCAGTCCCGCAAGCGAATCAGGAAGAAACAAGAAAATGATAGCAGTGGAACAGAAACAGCATTGAATCCTAGAGACAAATTTTGCATATCTACTTACTATGCTATAATTGATACACTTGAAGCTCATATGAAGAGGAGAGGTGAAGTATACAAAGAAGTATCAAGTAGATTTTGTTTTCTAAATGATATGGACCTATCTGACGAACAATATTCACAAGGTTTCCAAAAGCTAGTTGACTCATACCCTGTTGGCTTGAACAGGGTATCTCTGTGGAGAAGTACGGCGGTTCCACTGTTATAGGCGTGCAAAGTTTAATGAAACAGGAAAAATGAAATTCAGTCACATTGATCTTCATGACACAATATTGAAAGACAGAATGCAATGTGTATTTCCAAATGTAGAGATCGCACTATGTATTTTTCTAACATTGATGGTTACTAACTGCTCCACAGAATGCTCTTTTTCTCAGCTGAAAAGATTAAAAAACCCTCAGTGAACAACAATGTGTCAGGACAGACTTGATTCACTTTCCCTATTGTGTATGGAAGCAGACATGCTTTGTTGAGTCAGCTTCGATGAACGTATCCAGAATTTTGCAATCAGAAAATCTAGAAAGAAGCTATTTTAATTTCAGCATACATGTAAGTTTTGTCATTTTGAAAAATAAAATTTTATTTTAAAGTATAATATTTTTATTTTAAATTAAATATGGAGGGGCACCATAATCTTTTCAGTGCTTAGAGCCTCTAAAGGCCTTAATCCGGCCCTGGTGACACCTGACATCAGCAAGACAATCAGATGAACAAGACTGGAGTTTTCAGGACAGATGAGCAGAGGAAGATTGCCAAGGCAAGTGTTGCAGGGACTGATGCCAGGGGACCACTGCAATTCAGTGATGTGGCTGCCTGGATGGGATGCCGGATGGTGCACTTTTCAAGGCTGTGTGAAGACTGCCGAAAGTGTAGGAAGATTGCTGGCCAATGACTCCCGTGTTTTGTGTTCATTGCAATGTGACTTTATGGTGCTTTACACTATGAGAATAATCATATTAAATCAATTTTTGTGTTATAGTAACACCTAGATGCCCCAGACCCATTGTGCAAGGAGGAGAGTCTATCAGTATGAAACTACCCATATTACGATCACATTTGCTTACTCAGCGTTACCTTTCCTAGAGAGATCTGTGGATTATCATGGCCACATGCATTGCGAGCGCACCAGCATAAAGCAATGTGAAGGACTTATCAATAAGGTTTAACAGATCCTGTAAATGCACCCTCTGAATTTTGCAATTTCCAAGAAGCTGCTCTATTGCTGACCTGCATCTGGTGCCCCCCAACATGGGGCCCTCATCTCTGGCGTTCTGAGGCACTCACTCATCTCTCCTACTCTTCCCAATATATCCATGAAGCTCTTGGGGGGCGGTGGTGTGACAGCATGGAGTAGAATGCTGACCTCCTATCACAGGCCATAGATCAGGCCTGCACAACATGCGGCCCAGGGGCCACATGAGGCCCGCACAGGCTCACTGTGCAGCCCGCAGGGGACGAGCAGAGGCGGGGCAAGCCAAGTGGTAGGGTGAGGGGAAGCGTATGGGGGCGGGGCAAGGGTGGAGCTTTTTGGCCCGCAGCTGTTTTTTTTCGCAGTAATATGACCCTTGCTGCTTCCCGAGTTGTGCAGGCCTGCCATACATAGATCCTAACCCAGTGATTTCCACAGCAAGACCTTAACTTTCGCTTGATATTACAAAGCCCTTCAGACAATTAACACATGCTACCTGAGGGTCATTCCTGACACCTCGGCCTCCCACAATAGGTATGTTCCACTGAACAACTGAACTGTCAGCAACTTCAGAACAGAAAGCCAAACTGCCTTTGACCCAGCCTGTGGTCAGCAACAACAGAAAATTCTGTCACCAACAGGGGGAAGGAGAGAGAGACAAAGATAACGTGAAATACGTAAGATGCTTGGATACTGTGGGGATAAAGAGAGACTCACTCTATACCTTTGAACAGAAGATGCCTTTCTCTGCTTCAGTTTCCTGATTGGATACCAGCATTTATTTAAACTTTATTTATCCAGCCCAAAGACTCAGATCCCAGGACGGGTTTGCAGGACTGGCAGTTAGAAAATCATCTTCTCACTTGCAAAAGGGGCAAGATTTAATCTGGAAATCCCTGAGAGACAATAAACATATGAGTTCAGACTTCCGCTTTGACACAGTGACTCTTCAGGATAGAACCATCCGTTAAAGCTGCCCTACCTCTGAAAATCCCTGAATATGGCAGTAGGGCTGGGGGCTGCTTCTGTCTTCATGGGGTCTGAATCCCACCTTGAATGCGAGAGTCCTTAGCTGGCTCAGGGAATCTAAGGGTGACAGGGTATCAACCAATCGTACTTTAACATCAGTCTGAATCAATTTTCCTTTTATACTCCCTAAGGTGGAGAGCAGGGTTTAGTGGTCTTGAAGTAACCTTTGAAATTCAAAGTTACTGCAACCAAACCTCAGCAACACCTTTGCTCTTCCTCTCAGATTGCATTTCAGGCAGCTGATTGCATTGGGGTCTTTTACCGTGGTCTTAAAAACTGAGGTCCTATTGTCCCACATACACTTGAAAGTTCCCTGAAAATTAAAATCTGGGGATTTGGCCCACTGTCCTTGGCCCACACTGTTTGTGCAGTGCCCTTGATTGTAAGCTTCTTGGGGCAAGGACCATCTTCTTTTAAAGCAGCTCCCATGGTGGGGTTCTGTGTCATGACTGGGGTTCTACATGCTACCAAACTGCAAATAATAAATAGTAGCTCTGTGTTCTAGTTGTCCATCTGGGTTGCTGCCCCGCACTGTAGGGAGCTGCATTTCAAGAAGTCGTTTCTATGTCTTTCTGGAATCCTTGCACTACATAAATGGGAGCGCTGACATCATTCAGGATATTGCCTCCACGGTAATGTTTTATGTATTTATTTTTACAGACATCTATGTGCATTTGTAAATGGTAATACTTTGCCCAGATCAAATCTGGGAATAAAACTCCACAAAAGCATCAGTTCACCGCTCCGAATGCTTGGGGACAGACAGTGGTAGTTCTACACAGCTCTAGTGTCAGCTGACTCTTGTAGTGGCAGCGATGACGTCCAAGCCCTGACAATGTTCATGAGACACTCTTGATGAAAGAGACTGCACCAGCATGCTTCTCAAGACACTACTGGGCCCCACAGGCACTGTTCCTAGAAGCCTCTCCATGGCAGTCATTTGCTGATTTCACAGTTGGAGTGGGGAGGAGGGAGAGAGTGTTAGTCCCCTGTTTAAATGTTTGCACAGTGCTCCATGAACTTGACCCAAAGTCCACTAAAGGCAGAGGAAAGACTCATACTGACTGATGGGCTGTGAATCAAGTCCTCTATGAGTTTGGCTCAGCTCCACCAAGGCAGGAAGCGGAGTATTATTCAGGATTCAAACTGAGTTCAATGAGACTACTGTTATATTTTAAATCTACTCATGTGAGTCAGTAATTTCAAGATTGGGGCCTACGGGTGGAACAGATTTACAGCGAACTGGAATAGGTACAAATCCCTAGTATTGAGTTTACGGTCTGTTAATGCGAGACACAAGTAATGAGGGTAAATGAGGATGAAATTGCTTTTATTTATAAGACAAGATTGTGAAACTTAGGTATTTCAGTGGTGCTGACAAAGTTACTGTAATGGTTGGGAACAGAAGGTCACCTCACTTAATCTTTATAGTTCCCATGATATAGGCAGCACAAAAACATGTGCTGGAGACAAGATCCTCTTTACATCTTTGCTCCAAAAAATTTTTTTGGTCAAATTCTGCAGCAATAAAGAATGAGGTTGATCAGTTCTGTCTCACTAGCAGATGTTGCTATGGAAACGGATAAAATATAATAGCTCCTAAGGATTACAAGGATGCACGGAACAACAAAGGAAAAAATGTAACACATAACCTGCCTTGAACCAAGGTGTTAAACAATAATGTGGACTTACTGCTAATTTAGAGGGGCCAGTCTGTTGCCATTTATTTGTTGCACTAAATTTCTTTCGTTATGACTATTCAGAACATTTAGAGAACATGGGAAGTGATATCTTTTATTGGACCAACTTCTATTGCTGTGAGAGACAAGCTTTCGAGTGACACAGAACTCTTCTTCAGATCTGGAAGCTTGCCTGTCTCACACCAGCAGAAGTTGGTTCAATAAAAGATATTACCTCACCCACCATGTCTCTCCAATATCCTGGATCCAACATGCTACAACAACACTGCACAGTTCAAAGCATTATCCATTAAACAACTACAAAACAAAGGCTTCCATTCTGTAGTGCTCAGTCTGTAAATCCTTCCCAGCCTGAAGTTTCTGTGTGAGCTGTGTCTCAGATGTATAAGGGAAAAGGCGAGATTTACAGAGCTTGACTGAGCAGATGTGGTTGATGGCCGGGTCTTCACGCTGCTAACTTAGCTGAGTGAGGACAGCCCCGGGGTAGCCTTAGCAGGATGAAGATAATGACTCTTTACCAAACAAATCTGCATATTGTAGACCACGCAGCAGGAGAGGGGGATGAGTTAGGGCTGTTAGCATACTGGTTCTTTTAGGGCAAAATTCGCTCCAGGGGGAAAGGCACATGCAAGATCCCATGTATCACTGAAAGCCAAATTAGGGATGACATTTACTTCACTGCATAAACTGCATGACATAAGACTCTGTATGGGTAGAGTGCTGCTGTCTGAGAGGTAAAATCCATACCTAATCCCTGGCCAGAGGGTGGGGCTGCAGCCACTCCTCCAGCCTATATCCTAAGCCCTCCCCCATCATACTCCCTTCTTGTCAGCCTATTTGGTGCCCAGGCAGATTGCCTTTTGCATCACACAGAGACTACTGTCCCCATGGCTGCTTTGCTGTCGCTCTCCCTCCTAGAGAGCAACAGCCTAGTGGGCCTAGTTCTGTGGGCCAGCAATGGGCCTAGTCCTGCACACCAGTGGTAAATTTCCACCCCTAAAGTATCACACAGAACCTTGTGAGGTCCTCTGCACTGGAGTGAATTTCCCGCTTAGTTAAGCTCTGACTCCAAGGGTATGTCCACACTGCACTCAGAGGCGCGAATGCAGCACATGAGGACATATCCCTGCTCAAATAATAATACCAGCAAAGCTGGCCTGCAGCATCATGGGCTAGCTGCTTGAGTAGGTCCCCAGGCTCCCAAGCGGGGTTTTACAGTCCATGCTGCTGTGGCTTCACTTCTATTGTGAGAGCTAGCCAGATCAGAGTTAGCTTGGGTATAGCTACACATGCCGCAGTCACACCTCGGACTGCAGCATACACAACCTGAAGAAAGAGCAAAAGGGACTCGAAGTATAGTCCACAAACAGCTCCGTGAATCTGAATCTGTTTTTAGTTAGAGGGAAAAAAATTACTCGAGTGCTGAGATCACTCATTACTGTAGAGTACGTCTTATGGACTCTAATGATTGGATCCTGGAAATTTATAAGGTGGTAATTATTCTACTTGGAAATTAGAGACCACAGTAAATGTTGACGAGTCTGGTCTCTCAATGTGCCTGCCACGCTCCTATTAGCGTTAATGGAAATTATACCAAGAGGGTATCTAGCTCTTTGTTTTGTGTTGATGTTTTCTTAACCGTGTTGCCAGGTCCTTAGGTATATGAACATTCAAGGTTAATACCCTGACCCCTTCCCCTATAAGGTCTTGAGTTTTCCCCTTCGATCCACCACAATAGAATGAACTCAGTTTTAATATAGTGACTTTCATACTGGCTGTATCTCAAAGAGTTTTAGCAAGAAATATGTTTGGTGGTGGTATTGCAACACCTTTACTGGCACCAGGAGCACCTTTGGGTGCAATTTATCACACAGAGGTTTGAGTGTGAGAACTTGTTTACTTGAGAGAGGGATTGTCAGACAGGACATCAAAGGTATGGTACCTCTAATGGTTGTCAAGATCTAGATTAGGTGATATCTGTAGTCAAAGTTGCATTGGTTTAGCTAAAGGTGTAATTTTTAGACTGATTTAATTAAAACAGTCCAAAGCCCTGTCATTGATTTAAATCTGGCTAGTATTACTTAAATGAAAATCAATTCCTTATCATGTTAAAGTGAATGGATATAAACCAGATTTAAATCAAGTGAAGATAATCCCATGGGATTTTGCACTGGTTTTTAAAATCCATTTCAATTAAGCCTTTGTTAAGTTAAGTGCAACTTTGAATATAGACAAGGTCTTATTTGCTGCATGGCTTTGGACAAGCCACTTTATAGCTTTATCAATTATCCCACCTATAAAATGGGCTTAATTGTACGACTTTTCCACACAAGAGTGTTATGAAAATGAATGAGTTATTGTTTACCTTGAGGCTGAAATGTGCTGATCCTTATCATTCGAAAAGAGAGTGAGAAACTTTTAAGGACTTATCTACACTACCAAGTTTTGTTGCCAAAAACTGCCTTTTGTCAACAAAACAGTTTGTGCATATACACTGTGATGCAACTTTTGTAGGGAAAAATGTCCCATTTCGGTGACTAAATACAACCTGATGAGAGACTTGTGTCTTTTTCCTCGAATTTTTCTGGACAAAGTGCCAATGTAAACACCACCCTCGATTTCATTGCTTTTATTGGCATCCAGGTGGTGTCCCACAATGCCCAATGTGACCGCTCTGGTCAGCGGGTTGAACTCCACTGACCTGCAGCCAGGTAAATGACCACCCACCCCTCCCCCTTAGAAGCCCTGGGAATTTTTGAAATTCCATTTCCTGCTGGCTCCGCGTAGAGAAGTCTCCTCGCATCTTCCCAGGTGACCATGGCGGCTTATCACACCAAACGCTCTCCCGCTTGGACCACTGTAGAGCTGTTGGATCTGATCAGTATATGGGGGAAGGAGGCTGTGCAGTCCCAGCTGTGCTTGAGGAACTGGGATACCTACAAGCACAATTCATGAGGCTTGTGCGAAAAGGGCTACAATCGGGACATTCTGCTGTGCAGAGCAAAGATAAAGGAAATGAGGCAGATGTATCATAAGGCGAGGGAGCCAAACTGTTGCTCCGGTGCTTCACCTGAGACAGGGGTGGGCAAACTATGGCCCGCAGGCCACATCCGGCCCACGAGACCGTCCCATCCTGCCCGCAGAGGCGTGCAGCGCGAGCATCACTGTGGGGCCAGGGCTGCAGGGGCCTCCCCTCCCCCGGAGCCATGTGGGCAGGGTTCTGGGGGCTGGGGCTGCATGCTTCCCCCTGAGCTGCGCCGCAGGAGGAGCACTCTGGGGGCTGGGACTGCACGCCCCCTCCCGCGCAGCTGTGCCATGTGGGGAGCACCCCGGGGGCCAGAGCTGCGCGCTGGCCCCTCCCCTGGAGCCACGCCGGGAGCGCCCAGGGCTGCGCTGCGCGGAGAGTGCCCCAGGTGCTGGGGCTGCATGTTTGCCCCTTCCCCCGGAGCCACGTCACTCAGGCAGAGCTCTGGGGGCCGGGGCTGCTATGGTAAGAAGGAGGATGGGGGGGTTCCAGGGTGGTGGTTGTGGGGGGGCTTTGGAAGGGGCAATCAGGGAGCAGGGTTGGTTGGATGGGGGTGGGGTTCTGGGGTGGTGGTTAGGGGGCGGGAAGGTGGATAGGGGTTGGGGCAGTCAGGAGACAGGGACGAGGGGAATTGGGTAGGGGGTGGGGTTCTGGGGGCTGGTTAGGGATCTGTGGAAGCAGGAGTCGGGGAAAAGGTGGGGGGGTTGATGGATGGGTCAGGGATTCTCAGGGGGGCAGTTGGGGGCGGGAAGTGGGAGGAGGCACTGAAGGGGCAGGAAATGGGAGGGGGCTGGATTGGGGGCGGGGCCTTCTCTACCTGACCCTCGATATAATTTTGCAAACCCAATGTGGCCCTCGAGCCAAAAAATTTGCCCATCCATGACCTAAGACCTGTCAGTTCTACAAGGAGCTGGATGCTATCCTCAGTGGTGATCCCACCTCCACTGCTAAGCGCCCTGTGGATTCTTCGGAGGGAACGGAGGTGGCGGAGAGAGGACCTAATCCTGAAGACAAAGTTATTGATGAAGAGGTGGGGTTAGATGAGGATATGCAGCTCCCGGCAGGGTCACTCGGTGGGGCAGGCAGCCAGGAACTGTGCATCACTCCAGAAGTGTATAGCCAGTCGCAGCAGTCACTCTCTGGGGAGCAAGAAGCAGGAGATGAGATGCCTGGCAAGTGGCTGTGATTTGTGTAGTGAGGAGGTGGGTTCAGGATACAGAACTGAGGGAGGCTGGCTGTGTTTCTGTGAGCTGGACATTTCCCTGTGTAGCTAATCAGTACAGTGTTGATGCACGCCAAGATCTCCTGCTGGGAATCCTGCAGAAAGTTTCCTGGAGGGTCTCGGTAATCCTCTGCCGCAGGCTGTGTGACAGAGCAGTTTTGTTCCTTCCCCAATTGTAGGAAACTTTCCTGCACCATTCGGCAATCACTTGTGCAGGGACCAAAGCGGCACACAGGCGAACAGCATAGGGACCAGGGTGGAAGCCACAAGCGTGGAGTAGATGTGCCCTCGCTTCCCTGCTTACCCTTAGCAGTGAGATGTCTGCCAGAATGACCCCCGCCTGTGGAAAAATGCAGGAGAATTTTTCCCATAGAATGCTGCACCACAACCCGTCCAGAGGGCGTGTGCTCTTTTCCCCACATGGCTCACCCCATCCCCATCCCCTCACCACCACTCACCACACTTTGGCTGTTGGCAGAGATGTGTACCTGGCTCAGCATGGAGTAAGATTGCAAATAGAGGTCACACAAAAATGTGAAGGCTCCCACTGAAGACTGACATCCATTTTCTTTTCTAAAAATTTTTACAACCTTTCTTGATAGTTACTCTCCACTGAGGTCTGTCTTCGGCCGTGTCTGCCAAGTTATTAATATTTATGCTTCATGGTGTGGGATTCTGCCTATGAGTGTTTTTAAAAGCATTTTCGTTGACCACCCTTTCTGCGCTCTCTGAGTTTCAGCTCACCACAGAGCTGAGTGAGCTCACCACAGAGCTGACATCTATCACCACTCATTTTGATAACATGACTTGTCCACCTGAATTTTGATGTTTATTGCCTTGACGCTGATTGCTTTTGCTCTTTCAAAGATTTTAATATTTGAGACTTTGTCTCACCAATGGACCTTCAGTACAGAACGGAGGAAGAGCTTGTGAAGTTTTTCAAGTTGCTTAATGTGTCTGCTGTGAATTGTCCATATTTCATACCCATGGACAAAAGGGATGCTATCACCACTGTATTGTATATCATCATTTTTGTTGACTCTACAACCCATCCTGGACAACAATCCCTCATTTTCACAGGCCTTGGGAGGCAGGC
Source organism: Dermatemys mawii (assembly GCA_007922305.1). NCBI lineage: Eukaryota > Metazoa > Chordata > Testudines > Dermatemydidae > Dermatemys > Dermatemys mawii. The sequence goes on along the minus strand of ML677392.1, from coordinate 1,945,962 downwards.
CAGTCCTGGCCTACAGACAACCTGCCAACCTCAAGCATATTCTCACCAGCAACAGCACACCGCGCCATAATAACTCTAACTCAGGAACCAATCCATGCAACAAACCTCGATGCCAACTCTGCCCACACATCTACACCAGCAACACCATCACAGGACCAAACCAGATCAGCCACACCATCACTGGTTCATTCACCTGCACATCTACCAATGTAATATACGCCATTATGTGCCAGCAATGTCCCTCTGCTATGTACATCGGCCAAACTGGACAGTCCCTACGAAAAAGGATAAATGGACACAAATCAGATATCAGGAATGGCAATATACAAAAACCTGTAGGAGAACACTTCAACCTTGCTGGACACACTATAAAAGATTTAAAGGTCAGCATTTTGCAGCAAAAAAACTTCAAGTCCAGACTGCAAAGAGAGACTGCAGAGCTGCAATTCATTTGCAAATTTGATACAATCAATCAAGGATTGAACAAAGATTATGAGTGGCTAGCTAACTACAAAAGCAGCTTCTCTTCTCTCGCTATTCACACCTCCAGTTCAGCTGCTAGAGGAACACCTCACCCTCCCTGATTAGAGATAACAAGCTGGTTCAGCCTCATTGGACTAACCCTGTTATCTCCCACCTGGTTCTTGCCTACCTATTTATACCTGCCCCTGGATACTTCCACTGCATGCATCCGACGAAGTGGGTATTAGCCCACGAAAGCTTATGCTCTAAAACTTTAGTTAGTCTTCAAGGTGCCACAGGACTCTTTGTCACTTCAGAAGGCCTGGTTTGTCTTTTGTATTCTGTTTGATATTTCTTAGTCCAGGGAACCGTCACCGAGATAATACTGCCAAGGAATGTAGAGTGATTGATGCTCTTTAATTCTACACCACTGATGGTGATGTTTGGCTCAGTGGTAGTGGTTGATGGAGCTGGCTGGAAGTAAACTTTGTTTTATTTTCCAGGCTGATGGTGAGTCCAAACTGTTTAGGTGCCTCTGAGACTGTCAAGGCTAAGCTGTAGGTCACTTTCATTATGACTGAGTAGACACAATGATCTGCAGAAAGCTCCTCAGAAGCTTTGGAGACACCTCTAATGGTACACATTCTGCCAATCCAATACAGCAGTTATCTCAGGATAGAAAAAACAAGGCACATGAAATGGATGTTATGACAGTCGCTGACAGAACTTTCAGCACCTACCATCACCACCGCACTGGATGCTTCATTGACTTGTCAAGAACACTCTATGCACATATCACGGGGTGGCACAGGCTTCCTTCCCCTAGTCCCTGTGCCCCGTGGTTAGGCTGGTCAAAGAAAGGTCTCAGACACTCTCCTCCGGTGCTTCACCCGTGCTCTTTTATTTACAGTGCTCACAAAAGTCCCAACTTCCCCAAAATCAGGCCCCTCTCACAGACCCCTCCCCAGGTCCTCTGGTCCCTGGAGGCTTGTCTCAATCGGCAGAGACAGCACTAGGTACTCCCTGTCCTCCTGCCTAGCTAGCCTCTCCCTCTAAGCTCTTCCCTGGGTTTGTATTCTTGCCCAGTCATCAGCCCCAGTGGTTCCACCTGGCTCACTAGGTTGCACTGAGCCTGCCCTCATTAGGGCCTTCACCTGGGCTCCCTGCTCAGGGTTTTAGCCCTTTAGCCCAGCCATGCTGCAGGGAAGCAGGCGGCAGAGGTTTTTAAAAACCTCTGCCCTGCGACAGCTCAATAAAGGGATGTTTTTATAGAGGAGGTCAAAAGTTTGGATCCTGAAAGAGAGAGAAGCGAGTGGAACTCATTTATTTACAAATGCATAACAGAGTAGGCTTGTGCAGTATCTCTCCCATGCTCCCTTGAATACATCATGGCACCTGCTTGTTTTCATATGCAGCAGTCACAAGATGCTGTAGTCGGTAGATACCTCTCAGTGAGCTGTAGGACCATATAAGTCCCCAAAGCTCTATGTCTACCAGGTTAAGGGGCATGATTGCTTCAGATGTATGAATAGTAAGCAGGGCATGTAACTGCATCTCCACTGGCATTGATTCATTCAAGAACTGGATGGTGATTCTAATACCACAGTTAAAATCCACTTGCACTCATTCACAAAGTACAAGAATGTAATAAGGAATAGATTTACAAAATGTCTCCATCAACATGTTAAGGACATTGTACAACATCAAGACAATATAAAATTCAGTGGACGGATTATAATAAGAAACAACCCTCTGGGAATTCAGTCCCATTAAATACTAGTGTCGGCAATGCTGACCTGTAAGTATTTACAATTTCAGCTCAAGGAGCTAACATATCCCACTTCTAGCACTCAAATCATGGGCGAGGATTAGGAAAGATTCTTGTTGGGATGACAGCAGCCAGGTCTGGAGTATGTCCCATATCCCCTGGTAGAGTCCTGGAGCCGGCGGGTGGGTGTGGCATATTAAAGTTCCAGGAGTATAAGTCTGTTTCATTACTGTACATACATTTACTATGATGTGTATAATGTTGGTGAAATATTTCAGAGATTGGCCGCTTGTTTTCTTGTTATTGGCAGAGTAGAGTTATGCCCCTGTTTCAGTCTTATATTCATCCTGCCCAGACTGCAGCAGCAAAATCAATGGACAAGTGATACATTTGTTATAACCCCAACACTAGGCCTTAGCATGTGGGCGGGGAGTAGACAGTCTAGTGCACACTGGACTAAGAGCATCTCAACCTTGTCTCACTTCTGCAAGCTATTGTCTCTCTAGAAACTGGGCTATTCAGGAGCATACAGCTGGAGGAGGAAAAGGAACATACGTTGCTATGAACAAGAGGAGACACATGCAGGTAATCAGAGGGGTAGCCATGTTAGTCTGTATCAGCAAAAACAGCGAGGAGTCCTTGTGACACCTTAGAGACTAACAAATTTATTTGGGCATAAGCTTTTGTGGGCTAAAACCCACTTCCTCAGATGCTTGGAGTGAAAAATACAGTAATCAGATATAAATATACAGCACATGATAAGATGGGAGTTGCCTTACCAAGTGTGGGCATCAGTGCTAATGAGTCCAATAATACAGATATGTAAGTATACACTGCAGTGTCTTATCTCAGTAAAACACTTTAGTCCAATGTTGACTTGCAGTCCTTCACGTTGTTACGTATCATCTAAAATATTTAAATTACTGAGCCACAAATTCTGTGCTCAGATGTGCAGCTTTATTGTCATTCAAAAAGGGCAATGGAATCTTTAAACTTTCACCTCAGCATTCCCCAAAACCTGTGAGCGACGGATCAGAACATCGATAATACAATGACGTTATCGAACCAGCAGGAGCAGGGCCTAGCAAAAGCAGAGAGAGCCACAGAGGAAGGAGAGGCACGGCTCTCATAAGTCTACCCACCTGCATGCCCCAAGGCAGATCCTGGCTCGCCATGTGGCATATATATTTGGCAAGCAGCATGCGCAGAGCTTATCACAAACAAACACATACCCCTTTGCTTTGTAAAAATGCCTGCATGTCAATGCCCTCTGGTCCATGCAGCAAACAGCGGTCAAGGTTTCCAACCAATCTTCCTTGTTTTCATTTTCTGTGACACAGTCATCCTATTTATTCTGGCTACTGCCATGTCTTAGGAGAAGTGGGGCTATCACTATGGCCTACCCATGCTGGCTCTCTAACATCAGTGTGCTATCGGCATTCTGAGGTGAGCCAGGATCAGAGGCACTGGAGCTCGGCCTGCCTCTGTGCTTGGACCATATGGTTAAGGGATATTTTTAGGGTGGACTGAGCCAGCCAGACAACCAGCATCTCTCTGCTTTCAAAAGCACCTCGGGCTTGCCAAAGCTGCTTTTTATTAATTAGCATTGTTGTTCATTATTATGACCTCTGCTCTCTGTATGTTTATTGTACGCCTTCCCCTCCATTTTATCATCTGGTTGTACTGGACAACTCCCCCCACATCCTTTTATCTCTCTGGGGTGAGATCATCACTCTACTCTGGCCCCGTTAAAAGGGCCAGAGAGGTATAAAGTGGGTCTAAAAGGGCCTCTCCAAGGGCCCTTTCCCATGGTGTGGGCAGGGCCAGTGATGAGAGGGCAGGTTTGGGATTCCAGTATCCAGCACTGTGGCTTATAGAGTAATCCAGGGAGGCTCTGTCACTTATATAAGCCCACAGGATTGTCTAGGCCCTTGGAGCTGCCCAAGCTTTAAAACCACCAGAGTGACCCCATCTCCCAGGGCTGCAAGTTCTTCTGGGCTACCCTAGGCTCAGAATCTCTCCCCTGGATTTTAAGCAGGAGTTTACATGTGTTTCACTGTATTTCATAGGAGCCAGAGTGTCTTGGCTGGCTATTTTAAAAATGAGTTAATATCATTATAACTGTTGTTAATGAATAAAACAATAGGCCATTGTTATTTCACTTTGGGATTCACAGTTAAACTGGGGAAGATTGTATCCAGTCCTAGTATAAGTGCCTATAAGTAGTACTTACCCTGTTCACCCACCAGGAGTACTGAGGTCGTGTGTTCACCACAGCATAGGACTACATGGGTCAGATTCAGTAAAGTTTTGTTTACTCATTTAAGGCCCAATCCAGCTTCCACTGACTTCAGCTGGAATTAAAACAGGTGGCGGACTAAGTCTAGAGGTCTCTGTCTCTTCTGTGAGGCTTGGTGTACTGTAGAAAATTTGGGTGGCTTAACTACATCAGTCAGGGGGTGTGAAAGTTGAGCTGGGCTCAGTCCCCATGTAAACAGTGCTAGGTCAACGGAAGAATTGCTAGCTACTGCCTCTCTAGCATCTTAAGTGTAGGCAAGCCCTTTGATGTAAGATTTTAAGGATCATCATCTCTCCTGTGCGTCGTGTCTCTGTGCAGTTTAGTGGTTGTAAGAATCAGTAATGATTTGGATACCCTACGAAACCATTGACTCTGTGTGCGGGGGAGCATGTATAGTGGGGACAGGCTGGGATCAGCTTTGGGAGGGGAAACTTATACAAATAGAAAGTGGAGTGCAGGGCAACAGTTGTAGCCTTCCTGTGTCCTTGCCTACAACACAGCTAGAAAAATGTCAAAGAAAAGTACCAATTTGCTTGTAACGTTGTGAGTACCAAATTTCAAGTAAAGGTGACTTTTTGTCTTTCTGGCTATTTTAACACACAGAGTAACCATTTCCACCTGAAATGCTGCAGAAAGAGGCAATTTCAGGAAGCCCAAATAACATGACAACATCTGCCCTAGCTCTGTTTAGTGTTGTTATTTCCTCAGCAGATTTCATCCTCAAGTAAAGTATTTTTATTTCTTGCATGTCTGCTCTGAGGAGCAGTTGTGCCTGAAAACCAAGGCCTTAGCTCATCTACACAGTGAGTGAGGATGATACATGAATAGGATGGCATACAGTGCTATAGATTACAGAGATTTAAGGGCTTGAACTACAGTCCATTGAAATCTATGGAAGTTTTTCCATTGACCGTGCTGGGCTTTGGATTAAGCTTTGAGAGGATGCCTCTTTTGAAATTAGTGCTTAATCTTTAGCATCTTTTAGATTTTTGTCTCTCTTTTTTCTATTCAAGCTTTAAAACATTTATGGCTGGATGTTGAAAGGATCCCGAACAAGTCCTTTAGCCTGACAGACCTGCGTGTGGAGAAACATTATGTATATGACTGTAGCAAGTTTTTCATCAACAGAGGATGTATCTGGCACAAATGGAATGATTGCAAAGATGGCTTTCTGTTTATGCAAATGTGTGTGTTACAGTAACACAAGGCATTTACTATATGCAGAGAGCCAGGATCTGTGACTTTAGCTCACGGTAAGCAGCACTTGCTCACTCGTGAGGGATCTTCCTGAAATGATGTTATCTTCCCACTCCTTGAAATTTCCAGTTTATAGACTAAGGGCCCGTCTGAAGCACATACGCAGCCTAAGTAGCACTTACTATTGCAAATAGTCCCACCGGCATTTTAGTATTCATGGGCATGACCGGCTGGACCCCCTGGATGTCACTTGGTGTGCTGGGATGCCACTGAGTCAGACTATTCTGCTAGCCTGTGCCCCCTTTTATCTGGTCTTGCTGGGCTGGGCTCCACAGCCTTTTCTAGCCAAGCACACAGGCAGGGCCACACCCAGCTGCCCGGTGAGACAGAGATCCGCTCTGAGAAGGTTCAGCTAAAGGGCCTTGTCACAGCACCCAGATGTCCAACCCCCCCACCTCCCCAGAGTACAAACCCAAAATTATATGACATTCATTTCTTCCCTCAATGTGGAGGATGGTAGACACACTTCTCCCGCTCCCCTCATTAGAAATCACATAAACTGGGTTATACTGTAAATCAGAAATAAATTTATTAACTGTAATTATAGTTGTAAGTAGTTAAGGAGGTAGCAGACAGAACAAGGCAGATTACTAAGAAAATAAAACAGCATGCAAACTAAGCTTAATACACTAAAAAACTGGTTACATGTAAGTTCTCAGCCGAAATGTGATTCTAATAATCTGCACAAGCCAGATGCTCTTCCAGCCTGGGTCCAGTTCTTTTTCCCAGTTCAGTCTTAGTTGTTTCCAGAAGTCATCCTTGGGTGGGTTAGCTGGAGAGAACTGGTGACCTGGATTAATTCACTCCCCACCCTTAAATAGGATCTCCATAAGGTCGGAGTTCTTTGTTTCCTAGTTTGACCTCCCCTGCCCCCCAGCGTCTCATGGAAAAATACAGAATTCAAGATGGGTTCCAGTATCTGGTAACGTGGTCACACGGCTTTGTAGGGCCCCTGTAGTCATTCTTCACAGGCTGTCCCACATGTTCACAGGAAGACTAAGCTCTTTTACAGTCCATTGTCTCTTGCTGATGGGCCATCAGCACAGTCCAGCTTTTTCATTGTAGTACCTGAAGTGTTAGCAGGGGGTGTTACCCAAAGTAACATAGTTGAAATACAGATACATAGTCAATATTCATAATTTCAGATACAGACGTGATATGTCGTATTCATACCATAAGCATATTTTCATAAAGAATATGGAGTGAAGCATCACAATGGGATATCCTATGGGGGCGTTTTTATCAAACATCCTTTTACCTTTCAGGTCCAAACTCCACATACAGAGCTGGAGATCAAACCACCACCAATGCCAGCACTGTCTACCTGTTAGCTTGTCCGAGGCCCATCTCTGTGTCTTCTTTCTCAATGCCCCTTATGCACAGAATACCCTTCCGGAAGTGATCTGTAAGGTCACTACTCTCGTCTGCTTCAAATCCCTCTTCAAGACCCTGCAGGCTGCAGGAATGCTTATGAGAAATCAGCCTACAAATGATGGTTTGGTTGAGGGGCAGCTGGCGATAATTGACCCTTGCTTTATCTAGTTATAATAATGATAGTGAAAATGTACATATGTATGTAAAGATTGTATATATTTTACCCGTCTTCTCTTCCCTCTCCCAGACATCCTCTGCATATTGATTGTCTTCTTAAATCAGCAAGGCCTGTATGTTTGTACACCACAACATGGTCCAGATTCTGACTTGGGCCTCTGAGTGCTACTGCAGTGTAAGTGCTAAATAACACTGATGCATACTCAGAAGTCTCATTTTATTGTATAATACACTGCATGCTCAGTATGGTCAAGTAACTTATAAAGTAACTGATCCAGATAAAAAACCGCTAAGTCTGGGAAGAGGCCCAAGAGAGGGCAACATCATGGAAGTCAAGGGAGGAGATGATGTCTAGGAGGGGGAAGGGATCTACAGTACTGAAAATGGCAGAGCAGTTGAGGAGTAGTAGGGTGGAGGATGAGAATACAGCATTACATATTTTGGCTTGTGTCCATGCTTCTTTTTCTTGCCAGGCAAAATGACTGGGGAAATCGCTGGACCAAGCTATGAACAGTAACAGGAACAAAAGGGGCCAGGCAATGGTGGAAAGTGAGCTGGGGAGTTTTCGAGATGGAGTGCTAGAAACAAGATACTGGTTCAGACAAGAAAGATGTAGGTAGAAGGACTGGAACACACGTTGTAGTTAGAACCCTGAAGGTGGGATTGATTCTGTGGAGTTTTTCTACTCTTTATGCTGGCTCTGTTCAAGATAAGCAGGGCGTGTTTGCATAGCATGTGTTTCATGCACCAGGTGTTGGGTAATAACATTAAAGGACTCCATTCTAGTAAAACTAAACTGGCTCTTTAATATGAGAGCTATTTACAGAGATTCTGCAGGAGCAGCTAGCATTCTAGCTATGCGCATATAGACTGACTTTCTGGTGCTGCTTCTGAACTCTTCCTTCCTGCAACCTGTAGTCCTCCCTCCAAATCTAATGTAGGTTGTAAATTGAACAGATGAGGAAGATTATGCTAAATCTCTGTCAACAATTTCTCTCCCACCGAGGAATGGATATACCATGAAGTCCTATACTTTAATATAGGACTCCCCACTTCTTTCTTAGATCAAGTTTATTGATGCTCATTGGCCCTGTGATAGGGCTCCTTCACCCTCAAGGTGAGCATTAAACCTGTGATCATGGATGTAAGGTAGCATGGTGATGGAGGAGATGGATTTGCAGTGTGCTCAGCCAGGATAGGCAAGCAGCAGTTAGTTGTGGGGCAGCATCAGCCTGAGGAGATAGAATGGGAAGTCACTTCCAAGATGGAAGGATCTCCTTCCGCATCCTGGAACCAATAAATGTGAGAAGAGCTTCATGAAGAAGGTAACAGAAAAGAGCACAAAGACACTAGGAATAGTGAAATATTTAGGAAGAAATGATCACTGTAGAGAACATCATAAGTCTCTTAAGTGGTCGAATCAAAACATGGATGAATATATAACATGCAGTGTGAGGAACAGGCGAGGATGGTTATTATTAGCATCAATTCACAAAGGATGACTCTTGGGAAGAAATTACATCTCTACTTAATGATGTGTTCTACTGTTTGCCCATTTGCTTCTGAGTATGAGTTCAATCTGTTTTTCCAGTGGGACCTCAAAGACGATGCACTGTGCCAAATATATGGGGCAGCATAGGAGATACATTTTGGTTTCCATTTCTGGTACAATAGGCAGAACTTAAGTGGTCAAAAATGGAGATGAAAAGTTGGCTAATAGACTTGCTTTCAGAGAAATGGGTATGTTAAAAGAGACAACAAAGCATAGCACACATTGGAAACACAGGAGAAAAGACTTAAAAAATCATAAGCACCCCACAGGATAAAAATTTTGTGAGTGAGCAGGGAAAAGCTAAGCTGTCAACAATCCGTAGGTTATTAGCAAAAACTAAAAGGTCCTAAATATCCATTTCTTCCAAACAATGTATGGTTCACTGGTGCCTGAAGATATGAACCTTAGAAGCTTTCTTGGAAAGTATAAGGGAGAGCTCTGACAACTAAATGCATTGTCAGAATACCCAGCAGAGACCCAGAACCGGGAAGTCTCCCTACAACTATTGTTACAGAATTTTACATTTCATGTACCCAAAAACTTGTGTTTCAACAACCTAAAAAAAATACAAAAAGGTCCCAATAATGCAACAGAAGCCTGATCCAAAGCCCAGTGAAGTCAATGGGAGACTTTCAACAGTTAGGAAGTGCAAATAAGGATGTAATCCCTTTAGGGGTTTTTTATATAAGAAAATAAAAAAGCAATGATGTATCTAATCTAAATGGACAGTAAATGAAGAATAAAGTTGTGTTCTTACGAAAGAGATGTACATGCATTAGCTGGTTGCTGAATTGTCTAATCATACCACACGTGCGGAAATAAAATAATCCTACTCTACTGATGTGCTGGAAAGGACAGAACTTTGATTTTTATATTGTAAGAAACTTGGGGGACAGACTACCTTTGTGTGTGTCTTGTGTACATCCTCAGCTCTTAACAAATAATAATTGTAACAGGTTTGGGCCCTTTGGGGTGTCACCTGATGTACTGGGGTTTAATTGAGCCTCCCCTGCTCAGTCAGCCTGGGTTCCCTCTTATGGCTTTTCTAGATTAGGCTTTCTGGCCTCTTGCAGCACACACACAGGGAGGGCCACACCCTACTGTAGACAGACTGAAGTCAGCTCTGTGTGAGAGGGCTCCCCCAGCACTCACGTGCCCCTCCCCTTAAGGGGTACAAACACAAACATTTTATGAAATTTGCCCCTTCCCTCAATATGGAGAGAGATATGCATAACTTCTTGCTCCCCCCCACCCATTAGAAATTATATAAACCGAACAAAGATTACTGAGCAAATAAAATAAAGTATGCAAGCTAAACGTAATGTATGTAAGAAACATGTTACAAAATGTAAACACTCACCCTAAATGTTATTTTAGGCACTTTGCAAAGTTTCTGTGGGTCAGAGTTCCAGTTACATTCCTTTTCAGACTAGACCCCTGTCTCAGTGTGGACTACCCCTTCCCGTCCCTTTGGGTGGCTTTAGCAATCTTTCTTCTTGGGCAAACAGTCCATGGAGAGGATGAGTCATGTTTGCCTTCCTCCCCACCCTTAAATAAGATTTACATTTGTGTCCCAAACTTAACCCCTCTTCCCTTCCAGTGGAAAGTTACCAGAAGTCCCAGGTAATGGGAACTACTACCTGACCTAGTAGTGTCACAGTTATGTCCCCAGATGCTCTGAGAGATTAGTATCTTCATGGCTTTGCTATTCTTTCCTGATGACTCATTACATTTGGTGGCCTGTCCCCTGGTTGGGTGTCTTCCCAATATACACCCAGCTGTAATTGTTACATAGTCTGTATTTCTAATTTTAGATACAGAAATGATACATGCATAAAAATTGGATAATCACATTCAATAAATCATAACCTTTCCAATGATCCCTTACAAGACCCATCTTGCATAAAGTATAGCTGGTATGTCATATTCATATTACAAGCATATTTTCATAAAGAATATGGATTGAAATGTCAATAATCATATCTGAGGGACTACAGGTATTACTGGAACTAGAACCTTCAAGATATTCTGTGGAGGTAGGTGCATAACTGTGTGATCTAGGAGCAATGGGAGCACAGTTCAGGGGTTGGGGCACAAGAGGGGACTTCAAAGATTGAGGCGCAGAGGTTGGGGCAAAGGGGGAGTAGGAAGCCCACAGGGGACCAGGGTACTGAGGGAGGGGGGCACTGCACCCACGGGGCCTAAGGACACCAAATTACAAGTTGACCCAGGGCACCATTTTCCTATAGCAGCCACTGCTCACATTGTGTCCTCTGTGAGGAAGGTGGTAGTATTTTGGCTAACAGAGCCACAAATATCTAGAGCACTTAGCAAACTGGATACTCTATTGGAGCCTCTACACATGAATGTAACATAAATAAATAATACTTTTGTAATAATCTTCATCCTACCTCTTCCTTTGAGCCTCCTTTTCTTTGTCTGTTGTCCTCCCATGTTGTGCCATATCTAACATCTAGACTGAAAGTTCTTTGAGGCATGGACCAGTCTGACTTGTTATGCAAAGTGTGTAACACAGTTTTGAGTAGAATCAAAATACACAATAATTACAACAAACCCAGAAGATGTGTATACTATTAGCGTATTTGTTGCAATAAATAAAATTTGAGTAGATCACATTTATCAAATTAGGCTTATTGTAGGCACTTGGGAATTAGTTTCCTAATAGTCCACAAAAACTACAAATAATTGAAATTCATACATGAAAAGCTGAAAGTGTTCCATGTCAATAAGGAAATGACCTAAACTGTGTGGCTCCACTAATTATGTGGGTGGACCTTCATTCTCTCGTGTGCAGCTGCCCAGATGTGCACCTTAGAGGGAACTATCCATGGACCACCTGAATGGAGCTTGGGGACCACTGATGGTCCACAGACCACAGTTTGTGAACCTCTGCTCTAAGTGCATGGCTTGGGAATGCTTTTTTCATTTCAATTTTTTAAAAAAATTTTGAGCTAGATACTTAGCTGATGTAATATGACATTGCTGCATTGCAGAAAATGGGGTTGCATCAATTTACCTCAGCTAAGGAACTAGCCCATTGTCGTTAATATTCTCTGTAATCAAAAAGAGCATTGATTCAGCTCTCGAATCATGTTTATTCAGTATTATGAATAACATCTACTAAGACTTTATGCTTTGTCTCTTGGCTTTGCTGATTGTCAAACATTGGATTGCTCTTTATTTAATGCATAGGATCTCTATCCTAACCGCTCCTGCATTCAGAACTTGGTTAATTGTGCTGATGGCTTTTTTAAAAAATGATCTGGTATGGGTAGGCATACGAAAAGAAGGGAGATCTACGTGTTTTGTCTTTTCTGGAATTAGGGGAATACTGCAAAAAATTGTTCTTTCACATTTCTGAACCAAATTTTCTTTGACTGTTCCCACACCTTTCTGTTTGCTGTCCGTTAATATTTTAGTGAGTGGGTTTATGAGCCAATCAGCAAATTGTATTCAAATATGATTGAATTACTCTGAAGACAAGTTTCAAAGGTGTAGCTAAGAACCACACCGGGAACCCATTTCTAATAGTTGAATACTTCCAGTTAGGGAAGAGAATCATATCATGTGTCCAATCCAAACAGCTTCTTCAGAGCGGACCTGTCTGGGTCCCCAGAGAGAATACAAGCTTTCTACATTGCAGCCCCCATTCCTAGAGTCACTGAGCAACAGCTAAGTTAGAATCAGAGCTTCTGCAGTTTGGTTCCACAGTATGATCCATTTCATTTTTTTTTCTGCCCCATAAAAATGGAGGAACCTGCACTGAATCCCTGTTCACTGTGAAGCCATGGGAGGCATTGTGGACAATCGTTTCTGGAGCTACCTTAAGCACACTGCACCAGTATGTAAGTCAGTGGTCAAATGCCTCAGTCTGGCCAGACAGCTTTGGGGTTTTGTTGAGAAAGCCCATTACTTCATTCTGTTCTCAGGAATATTGCCCAATGACAGTCCGTTTACTAACTCTACTTCAGGATGTCACTTACTGTATGAGTAATCCCATTTTCGTCAGTGGAAATACCTGCAGAATAAAGTACTATGCCACGTGATTAAGGGTGGCCATATCTGACCCTGAGTTTGCAAATCGCTTCGAATAGATCAGAGTGGTGCATAAGTGTGGAGGAGCACTAGCACAGAAATATTGTGGCTGGTTGTTTTTAGAATTTTGCATGTCTAGACCAAATGCTTACTTGTTCCTTCTAAGCCATTTCACTGTTGCCAGTAAGTCACAGTAATTGTACATTCGCATGAATAAGGAAATTTGTTCTATTACATAAAATTGAGTTAGTTTCAAGATGCCACAGGAAGTCTCAATAGTTCACTGAAACTTCCTATGGTCATTAGGCCAGATAAGTCATACCAGCTCTAGTCAGCAGGATGTATTTAGGTGAAATTGACATGCAGTGTGTAAAGTCAGAGTGACCAGATGCTGGAAGGGCCGGTCTTAGGGATGAGCCAATGCTGTGGCCTCCCAGGCTGCCCGGTTGTCAAGAAGGCGCCGTGTGGCAGAACGGAGGTGTGAGGTTCCAGTGTAGTGTCAGAAACTGCTCCTTGGGGAGCGCCACTTGGAGCGGCACGCAGATTTCTCCTTGTTCCTCCCAGCAGAGGAACGTGGGGCGGTGACACTCTGGTGACAGATACTGCTTGGCCCTCCAACATTCCTCTGAACTCCAGCAGGGGCTGTGAGAGGGCAGAGCGAGAGGCAACATCAAAGGCTCCTCCGTGCATCCAGGTCATTTTCCCCATCTGGGCTGGGCTGTGAGGGAGCATCAGGAGCTGCTTCTCTGCTGCCCTGCCCTCCCCTTACACAGCCCAGGTGGGGGATAGTGACCTGAGTGCAGGGGGCCCTGATGTCGCTCCTCATTCCCCCCTCCACAGTCCCCCAAGGACTGTGGGGAGGATCAGCATTCCAGGTGGTGGAGTGGGGTGGGAACAAGCAGCAATGCTGGTCAGAGGGAGGTGCAGGGGTTGGGGGTACAGGAGGAATGCAGGAGTTAAGGGGGGCAGCCCAGGGGTTAGGAGCAACGGGAGTGCAATTCAGGGGTTGGGGCACAAGAGGGGATTGCGAGGATTGAGGTGCAGGAGGGGAGTGCAGAGGTTGGGGAAAGGGGGAGTAGGAAGCACACAGGGGACCAGGGTAATGGGGTGGGGGGCGCTGCACACACAGGGCCTAAGGACACCAAATTACAAGTTGGCCCAGGGCACTATTTTCCTATAGCAGCCACTGCTCACATTTGTGTCCTCTGTGAGGTAGGCGGCAGTGTTTTGGCTAACAGAGCCACAAATATAGTAGGCCCAGTGGCTATGTTCCTGCCCCTCTTGCTTAATAGTCCCATTTTCCATGCTCCCACAGACAGCTGGATCTGATCTCCAAGGCCTAGGGCCTGTGCGGCATCCCTGCTTCCCACCATGAGCGTGGGAAACCACCACAGCACCACTGCATTTTGGCCCTTCTTCAGTCCAAGAACTGGTCAGGTGGGTGTCATGCCCGCCAGATGGAAAGTGTAGACTGCCTCAGCACCCAGCAGCAGCTCCTAAATCATCTTTAAAAAAAAATGGAAAAGAAGGAAAGTCGAATGGACCCAATAGTCATAAATACCAATGTTTAAATCCTGCCCAAGGTGTATGGAGGGAACACGGGGTGAGGATGGGGGCTGTGTGTGTGTGGGGGGGGGTGGGTGCAAACTGCCAGTAAATTCTCAGACATCCTGTTACTGTAGGACAGGATAGCTCAGGGTGCTCCTGGGGAAAATGTGTTTGGGCTTGATCCAAAGCTCATTGAAGTCAATGGACGGATTCCCATTCATTTCAGCGGGCCATTGATCAGACCCTTAGTGAACAAGCTGACATTCCTTTAAGAAGGAGCATCATCCACCCCTGCTTAACACACATGGCAGTGTACATGGTGAGAGCTGACCAAGCCTCCCAGATGGCAACCCACAAGCCCTGGGGCTAATGGAGCATAGTGGGTTCAGTATCCCCTTACTTGCTTCTACTTTGAGCGTAGGGACATAGGAATGGCTGGTCTGGACCAGACCCAAGGTCCATCTCATCCAGGCTCCTGTCTCTGACACTGGTCAGCACCAGATGCTACAGAGGAAGATGCAAAAAACCTCTCGTTAGGCCGATGTGGGATAATCTGTCCCCACGCTAGATTTTATTCTGATCCCTACTAGTTAGAGACTGGTGTAAAACCTGAAGCATGAGGTTTAATATCCCTTCTAGAATTTACATTGGCATTAACAATTGTAACCCTGGGTGTTCTTGTTATCCGCAGACCTAGCCCATGCCTTTTTGAATCTCACTAAGTTTTGGCTTCAAGAGCATCCTGTAGCAATGAGTTCCACAGCTGAATGATGTGTTGTGCGGAAAAAGTATTTCCTCACACGGTGAGAATTGTGCTGTGGTGTTAATTGAGGTACATGGGTGGAGGTGGTAGGTAGTGGGAGAAAGGATCTCAAGGCTTGATTGGGCCCTGAGGATATCCATACCACAGCCTGTAACACATGCATTGTGACTGTGAGTGAGTGAGGCCAGTGAAATTCTCTTCACTTTTTTAAATAAATTTTTGAATTGGGGAAGGGGGTGTTTTTGGTGTTGGGTCCTGCTCCTGGGAAATGGCAGGCCCTGGGCCATAGCAAGTCCTGCATGGAGGGGTGGACTGGAGACTGAGCCTGCTCCATTCAAGTGAAGAGAGGAGGGCAGAATTCACCCCTGTGGAAATACCCAGCGCAAGGTCTACACACCACTTCAAGTCCCATGTAAACCCTCAAAACAGACCTTCACTGGTGCACAGGTTTTGTGCTAACCCTTGGCTCAGGGATGAATTTCCCCCTTATTGAGATTTTGTTGAGGAAGGTTCATGTGAAGGAAAACCTATGTTTGTTTTAAAACCATATGATCACTTCATATGGAGGTAGAAAAGTGTGCGAATCACCAATCACTTTTAAATTGTTAAGCATAATGAAAATGGAAAGTTGCTCAAGAAGGAGGAAGCTGTTATCTTGACTCTCAGCTGACAGTTAGGAACAAAGGAATGTCAGTGCAGGAGAGAAGCTAGAGCATTTCATAGATGTTTTCAGGTAAATTCTGTCATTTAATGCATTTTTTTAAAGAAATAGTGGTTTAATATAAATATTTTCTATGGATGCTTTTCTAGTAAATAATATTTTGCATTTCATTGGCATCTTCCAAGCGAGAAAGTGCTTTGCAAACAATTAATTAATTCTCACGAACGCTCCTGTGAGGTATGGCAGTATTATTAGCCTAATTGGGCCACCAAGGAAACTGAAGCACAGAGAAGTTAAGAGCTTAAGTGGAATTCTTGCTTGAAACCCATGAATTTGCTTTGTCAGTGTTAGGGTGACCAGATGTCCCGATTTTGTAGGGACAGTCCTGATTTTGGGGGCTTTTTCTTATATGGGCTCCTATTATCCCCTACTGCCTGTCCCAATTTTTTACACTTGCTGTCTGGTCACCCTAGTCAGTGTTAGCAACCCTTTTAATTTGTTTTCTGAAAAAGTTTATATGTGTGATTTTATTTGCAGAAATGTTTGCAATAAGTGAAAACTGCTTGAAAGCAGCTTAAAATGGCTGCACTCATTGAGAGACACAAGGACCAATCATGGGTTATTAAAATATGACAGTATCGCAGGTGTTTCTACAGATATTTTTAAAACGTGTATGAGATGGATTCTTTTGTGTAACAAATATAATATGTTGGACAACCAAATGAATACTGCAGCTTTCCTCTCACAACCTTGACAGTGTCAATTGTTTTTATGTTTTAATTAATGTAGGAAAAGCAAAGATTGGGAAATATGAATATAGAAACTTCACAGTGGAGGAAAAAAAAGAACCAAACAACCGAACACACTTATTTTGTATGCAATATTCTGTCATTATCTGCAGCTGACACAAAATGTCCCTGTAATTCTAGGAGACTATTATTCAGTAACTGAACTATTTAAAGCCCTTAATAATAACAATAACTAATTAATAAAATGCTTATTAAGAAAACATAGTCTGGAATGCCCATCTTAGAACTTACTAAAGTGGATGTAGTCATGGAGACAAATTCAGTACACATGCATCCACAGAATTTTAAGAAAAATATTTAGCTCGTAATTGTTTATGCTCATAAAGGGTACACACGTTAACAGTGCTAATAAATGGCAAATCACAATGACAGGATGATCAAATATCGATCGCTATAAAAGAGAATGATGTTAAATCCAATGGTGCCACATCCAGCCATATGTCACCACTTCTCTGGACCCACACTTGATCCTCCCCGTTCAGTCCTTAGCCTTTCCCTTCAATTCACCCCTTCTAGCTCCTGATTCTGTGCTTGAAACCACACCTTTCCAGGCTTGTTCCCAGCTTTGTCCTTTCCCCTGCTGGTGCATGGCCTGTTGGCCCTGTTGGCTCCCCTTCCAGCCCTTGCCATACCCCTTTAGTTCCAGCCCCCATGACCAACCAGAAGACCTTCTTCATTATGAGAAGAAAGTCAGTAGATTTTGAGGTAAGGTTCTTAACCGAGAATTCAATTGGTCAACCTCAGTGGATAGGTTCAAATCCTGGGCAGAAAAGGCTCAGAGAGGCCAAGAGCCAGGAAAGGTGGGATCAGGAATGGGCTCCTATGAATTTAAGTGAAACCCATGAATTTGCTTTGGCAGTGTTAGCAACCCTTTTAATTTGTTTTCTGCAAAAGTTTATAGTATGTGTGATTTTATTTGCAGAAATGTTTGCAATAAGTGAAAATCTCACAAATAACCACAGGGATATTTGAGTCTCCAGCTAGGGAGTTGAAACAATATCACAAGACTTACGTTAATGATCAAAGTGGATAATTTATGGATAATCCATATTAGGCTGGACAGTGAATAGTTTCAGGTAACAAACATGCTAAAAAAACCCACCAAAGACTGTTCTTTGGCTATTTTGTGAACAGAAAAAAAAAGAGCTAAATATATTGAATATATTAAGTGCAATGAATAATCCCCCATCTACAGCAATTGCTGCAAGGTTCGGCTGCCCTCACTCCCTCCCACCCCCAAGTCTTTTTTTGGTTTCACTGCACTCCCTATAATCAATGTAAATTCTTTGTGATCACAAAAGAAAATAAAATAGAATTACATTTTCTCATAACCTCGTCTCAGCAGTCAAACTTTGATGGACACACCTGCAAATGGACGTAGTTATTAAGGGGACTGATTGCATTATGAGCCTTAAATGGACAAGGGCCAACTTTTCAAACTTGGGGAGCAAGAGAATATTTTTTAAAACGTATCCCATTAACCAAAAAGCGAGAGAAGGAATAATACATAACGTTCTCCTTAGCCTTCATCTCTCATCCAGCTCCACACTTGGGGTTTCATTCTTTGCCCGTGAAGCATTCATGTGAAAGTCATGGGGAAAAAACAACCAACCAGCCCTCTCACATGGGAAAGATTAGAGCTCTCTGGCAGTCTTTACCGTGTGATTTAGATTACTACGTGGCCCAACCTCTGGTTCACCTCTTTTGTCATTGTGCAGACTAATGAACAAGTTATGCTGGCAATAAGGTGAGACTGCAGCAAGGTGTTCTGTTTTCTCCCAGGCGGGGTTTTGTGTGAGGCTTGTCATTTGCTGCAGAGGACGATGAAATGGTTTAATAAGAACATTTGTTCCTTACTCTGATCTTAAAAGCAAAATGAAACTCATTTTATTTAGTCTACGTCTTTGAGATGATAGTGACATAGTTAACACAGCTCTCTGGGAAGGAAACACTGATTTCTTTTCAGCTGTTCTTGGAAATGGGGAATAAAGTACGGTGACGTGTAGGTACAAGCAGCTATTTATGGATGCTAACCTTCAGACGGCAGTGTTTTAACAAAGGTCCTGCCTATGATGGGAAAATGATTCATGGGGCCACTCCTGTTCCCCCATCAACAGAGATTGGAAGTAGGTTGGCTGCTGTTAACAGAACTAAACTGTATAAGACCCTTTAATAATAGTAGAAGTGACAAAGTCTGCAATTCCAGACTAACACGGCTACTACCTCTCTGATTCTTTAATAATAGTAATAATAATAATAATATACATGTATGAAGTGCAAGAATGGCAGCTCTTTACATAGATTTAAAAAGAAGCCATGGTCCCTGCCCTGAAGACCTTACAGGTTTTAGAAAAGCAAAGCAAAGGGAGTAGGAAAGGTGAGATGAAGGTTAAATAGATGTGTACACACATCACATTACATAGAACACAAACCATATACTTTGTGATGATTTTTTTAAGCACAAACTTAAGGGCAAGAAGGGAGAAGACAGTACAAGAAGAGTAGTCATCAGTGGGCGGCAAGCATGGTGGAATTAGAGAGTTTGGAATTAGAGTGAATTAGAGCAAGCAAGGTGGAATTAGAGTATGCTTGGTACACAAGCCAAGGAATGTAGTACCAGGCATTGGGGCACCATGATAACAGGCAGGGAGGGGAGAGTGGAAGGAAATACAGGGAACTAGAAGATGAAAAGACAGGGCAAGTTGGAGAGTAATGGCAAGGGAATTATAGGCAGGCCCAAGCCATACAAAGCTTTACCAAAAAATAAAAAGAGGTGCTTGAACTTTGTGTGGAAGGAGTCAGGAAAGCTTGAGGGAGAGTTTACACTACAGCAATTGTACCAGGTCTGATTCTTTTCTCATAACAATATTACACACTGACTTCAATTAAGTTATTCCAGATTTATGGCAGGGTAAGCTCAGAATTGGACCCACTGTATCTAGCCTGCTTTCCCCAAAGGCTGTCCAACACAGTTTGATGCTGTCTGCACTAACATCTTGTTTTCAACACCAGTTCAGTGGGGCACTGCACGCAAGGTTAACTGCAGCTGTCCACGGGTCATTTTGCTAGCATAAACTTAGCGAAACTGGTGGCACTGTAGCTGCCATTATATCCCAACTTGTGGATTGTTCATTAGGTGTTATATAGCCCCTTGCTTGTTTTTAAGGCCCACTGAGCTTTTTCTTATTCTAAAGGGAGAGGTTTTCATAGGGGAGCAAACTTGGAGGAGGGAAAGGAAAAGACATTTATACAAAACCAAGTATATTTGATCAATATATCTATATTCCTTTGGTTATTTAAGAAATACGTTTTTATAAAGAGTTTCTTATACTGATGCAAACTTCTGCTTGATCTTTGTGGTGAACTCTTCAGCGACAGATTTCTCTTTTTAAAATTTAATTTCAAAGGAAAGACAAAATGAATTCTGATGGATGTGTGGTATCTATATGACAAGATACAATACAGAGCAGCTTGAGAGCGTAGTTTTAGGACTGGGGCAAGCACCAATTATATTTAGGACAAAATTCTGCCTCTCTCTGCTCTCTCTATACCCCTCAAAAGGTAGAAATCAACATGACACAATGCTAATTTATGTCTGTATTCTGGCTCCTCACAACCCTATGCACAACTCCTACTGCACATTATTCCCACCGCAAGAAGTAGTAATATGTGGAAGCAGTTGTGGAAACACAAGGACTATGATGTTTCCAAAATGGCTGAACAGCATCCCGTAATGACTGTCTACAACCAGAGGTACGGAGAAGCTGTGGAGTGGAATTTCCCCAAGTGTGGAAGGGAGCCAAAATGGGGCAAGGGAATGGGGACCATTCTGCCCCACCCACAGTTCCTCGTGTGGCTGCAGATTTGCAGACATATGTGAAAGTGTAGCCCCAAACAAGAATATGACTCATTGTGATAGGTGAAGAGGAACCTGGAAGGTCCAAAATTCTCAGCATCCCACAGAAAGATTAGGCAGGGATGTCGGTCACCCATTTAGTATATGTGTATATTCACCTACACGTACATGATGTTTTTTTTGCAGTGTTCTAAGAATAGTTTTCTTATGAATTCAAAGTCCTGCAAGCTTTTTCAGGGTCTGTAATTTGCTTGCTCACATATATGCACAATACACCATTGGAATGGCTGCATGGGGGACTTTCATTGGATTTAATATTTCTTTCGGCCCCAACAAAGCTATATTCAAAAATTTCTATGTTTAATAAGCAATAGTTCACCAGAACAATAAACGATATACAGGAGTGACAAAGTGGGTGAGGCAATATCTTTTATTGGCTCAACATCTGTTGGGGAGAGAGAGAAGCTTTTGTGCTTTCGCAGACCTCTTCTTCAACCAAGACACAAGCCAGGAGTGGCAGCTGCGTCCCGAGACCTGCTAACAAAACGGAATTAACATTCCATCACAGTACATACATGAGGGCAAACTCAAAGCATCTGATTCACACCAAGGTGTATCTTGCCTCTAGGGCAGTTTGGAGAGCCACCGCCCTGTGTGAAGGAGGCGATTTTGGCAGGTACGCAACAGAGGAAGTCCAGTGTTTTATATAATGTAATATTTACATTTCACACTAACAATGGACCTTGAGGCAGATCTTCAGTTTCTGTGAGCTGTCATTGTTCCAAATGATTCAGCAACTGAGACTCTGATGCCTTGTTTGAGAAAATATATCCTGCTTCTACTCCTAAAACCAATGGTCATGCATTCTTAATAGAGCCCATGTTGCAGAGGACAGGAGCAGTGGCTAGTAAAAAATGTATACAGAAGAGATGTGTTATAGCTACCTCAAATCTGCATATAACATTGCCATTTATTGTTAGCTATGCTCCCAAAGAATCTATTAAAAAGTGTATTGGAATTACATATGGATACCAATCCAGACCATCCTTGAGAAATATTAGGTCCCCATGAAATAGTTCAAATATTTTAAATCAATCTTCTCTGTATAAATCACGCATCAGGAAGTGACCCTTTTATTCCCCTCTAATGCACAGTAAGGTGGCTAGATCTCTGTAAGGTAGTAAAAACACAGAAGAATTTGGCTCCTTTGCTAACATGAACTAATTTGTACCAACTGTGTATTGACCATACATTTTGATATCTTTTGGTCAGAAGAACAGAAATTCATGGCAGTGTTTATTAGTGGCATGAAATTTGATTTCTGTGGGAATGGAGTTAGATTTCTATTTCATCAGGTTTAGTCTGCTTAGATGAAATAAGAGATATCGTGTTAGGATGAACCAATAAAAGCTATTTTATTTAAACACAGTCCATTCTTAAACATGGCCCTGTTAATAGAAAAAAACACCTACGGGCCTGTCTACATGGGGAAATTGACTGGAATCAGCTATTGAAGAATAGCTACTCTGGAATAATGCTCCCTCTAGATACTTATTCCAGAATTAGAATGCTTTTTCCCTGTTTCTGATTAACTTAATCCACCTTGGAACTCAAAAAAAGCATTTTTATTTTAGAATAAGTAACAGGGAGCTATTCTAGAATGGCTATAGTGGAATATCTTATTCTGCAGTAGCTATTCTGGTCAATTCTCCTGCATTAGCAAGCCCTTGAACATCCTAAATCCACCATATTATCTTACTTCCTTTCCTTCTGCAGGGCAAGGGTGGGTAATACAGAAAGCTATTTCCCATTCCCTCTAATTAAGGAAGGGAAACAATTCATTAATTCATTAAATACTTCAGTAAGGTCATAATCCTATTTTCATGACTATCCTTTGCAGCAGAAAATACTACAGGTTCAAAAAGTCTTTATGCACTAATTTCACCACTAGCATATGCCAGTGTAGTGTATTGATTTAAATAGAGTTAAAGTTTCTTACACCAATGTAAGTTTTTATTTTGTGACTAATTGCAGGATCAAACAGAAGACCAAAGCAAAGTAAGCAAATAGCAGCTCACCATGTGAAAGGTAAAACTGATGATTTAAGATTATTTGCTTTAATTGAACGTTTTTCCTATCATAACAAAGGTTCTATAAGAAAATACCGTGGTTGGTTTGAGCATGGGTTTCTGGACATTAAACTTCCACTTTGACATGAGATACAATTACAGTATACTCCCAATCATCCAAAACCCTATAATCCAAACCTCTGCATTATGCAAGTCCCTTTCTTGTCCGTGACCATGAGATACATACCCTCGGCAGCATATATTTCATGCTGGAAGCTAATAAAGGGATTTGGATAATGCAGAGAATTGGATAATAGAGCAGACACCCCCAGCCAGGACTGCGATGATAAGCAGGAGAAGGGAAATCCTGTGCCACTGCTGAATGGCTCCTTCTCTTTCAATTATCTGAACTCCCAATTATGCAAATAAAATCCCCCATTCTATTCAGATAATTGGAAGTATACTGTAGTGCTGTTGGCTCCATGAAGAAATGATTCTTCACCCATTCTTATGTCTGGAATTAACAACTTTTCATTCTTTTAAAAATAAATTCAGCCCACCAACCTTTCTTCTGTCAACAGCAGAATTTTTTTGATATGTAATAATTGTGAAATCTCTACTTCCTAGTTTTTATTAATGCTGAGATCACCTTTAAGTTTCATTCATGCTAACTTTCAAAGTGTTATAGTGTCTAGCTTGAAAAAAAAATCCTTTGAAATATAGTATATTCTTAAACCTAGCTGAGTTCTTATGCAGTGTTTATAGGGACTCTTTAATCTAAATTAATAATTGAGGTTCCCAAGATGACAAAGGAAAATACTTCTAGAGAAGAGGAAGTAAAAAAAATAAATCTCGTAACTTTTAGTTTGTGGTTCTGGACCTGAGCGTATATTTGGTAAAAACAACTCTCTTCGGGCTCAGACTGTAGAAATTTCAAATCTAAAGTTCTAATGGGTATTTCTGCTCTGACAAGTATCTCTCTACAAACAAGAGAAACAAGGTGGGTGAGGTAATATCTTTTATTGGACTAACGCTTGTTGGTGAAAGAAACAAGCTACTGAGCTACACAGAGTTCTTCTTCAGGTCACAAATAGGGTTGCCAACTTCTTAATTCCAGAAAACTGAACAGCCTTGCCTGGCCCCCTGCCTTCCCTGAGGCCCCGCCCCTGTCTCATCTCTTCCTGAGGCCCCACCCTTATTATGGTAAGTACAGGTTTTGTTACAAGACAGTAGAGATGGCAACAAAATAGTCAAAAAGGGTAATTAAAAAAATAAAATTTAATGTTTTTCATGATTTTTTCTCTTCCCTCTTCCCATTTTTTTCATAACCAGCTCCATGTTTTTTGTTCACTAAAGTTATTGTAATTTTATGTGTGGAATTAGGACCACACATTATCACAGCTGCAATGGGTCCATTAAAGGCCCATCCTGAAGCCAAAATACAAATCAGTAGAGCACAACCACAGAAATGCACCTGTCCAGTTATTTGTATAAATAAACCTGTAGAAACTGACTCCCACACCTGCATGCAGATACACAAGTGTATTCATGTGTACACATCTAGCATGCACTAACAGATGTACTTCCACATTATTTAATTTTACAATTGTTTTTTAGTGCCTAGAGATCTCAACTAAGATCAGGGCTCCAGGGTAGTAAATGCTGGAAATACACATAAAAAGAGAGCGTCTGCAACCAAGAGTTTATAATGTAGCTAGACAAAGGTGGGGAGAAATGTGTGATACAATCAGCTCTTTATGTCAGAAGAGCTCCAACCCACACCTCCCAACACCTTTTTTGCCATTACTAGTCAACAGCGTTCACTTAAGAAATAAATAATAATAATATTTCTTTTAGAATTCCCTTCCTTTGTAAAAACTTGTTATGAAATGAACACACACATTTTATGTCATCATTTTTTATTTGTGAGAGTTAGGCTGCAAATGTTATTCACACAGGTATACTCACAACACGTCTCTGGGCCAGGGTTTGCAATGGAGCCTGTGAAGGACTGATAAGCCTGTCAAGAGAATTATTTCTGGTTGGTTTCAGGGCTTTTACAGCCCCTGTCTAAACCAGCACTAGTGTTCACAGGCTGTCACAGGATTCAAAATCTCACCCTGGGATTCTACAGGATGCTTTGTTCAGCCTGAACCGTTATTATGGGTGATGATGTGTGAGAAAGAAGGAATCCATCCTGAATCATTCTGACTTTCCAGGACTCATAGGCAGAAAAAAAAAGTTACTT
This sequence comes from Dermatemys mawii, assembly GCA_007922305.1. Lineage (NCBI taxonomy): Eukaryota > Metazoa > Chordata > Testudines > Dermatemydidae > Dermatemys > Dermatemys mawii. The sequence goes on along the minus strand of ML677392.1, from coordinate 1,921,063 downwards.
TTAAAGTGAGAATGTTTGATGTAGAAATAATTGAGAAACAATAACCATGGAACCCAACACTGAAATTTTTACATTGTTATTTTGCAGAGTAATACAATACCACCTGTCTATATGGTCTTACCACCATGGTAGCTGAGTGTCTCACCAAAATTAATTAATTTGTCTTCACAATATCCATGTGACACTGGGGTGTACTATTACCTCTATTCCATAGATAGATGGGGAACTGGGACAAAGGGAGACTGAGTGCCTTGACAAAAGTCTTTGCCAGAACCAAAAATTAAACACTAATTTCCTAATTCACAATTCACTATTTTGCATTTTCTAGGGTTTCAAGTTGCTGAAATTATACCAAATAAGGCTGTAGCTCTGCACCTGCTCATTCAGTGTGCCACATTCGGTTTATCTCCCAAGGGCACTCTCTGACCTCAGGACTATGAAGCGAATAAAGCTTCCATTGTCAAAAATAGCATTCACTCTACTAATCATGTATAAATGTAAGTATATGACATAGATACTAATTAACTTCTGGATGCAGAATAAAAACCATTTGAAAAAAATATAAATTACAACAAAAGAGGGAGCAAATATAAATACCATATAACAGGATGGACTGCGTGGCCCAGAGGATCAGTATTGTGCTAAAGTGCCTTTTACCTACAGGGCACCATTTCAAATATGGATAACAGCCATATGTTGTGACTAGGCCTGTCAATTAATCGCATTTAACACCTGTGATTAACTGAAAAGAAAATTGACACATTAATTTCATGCCTCTGGGCAGAGAGGGAGGCATTGGTGACAAGGGGATTGAAGAAGCCCAAGCCCGCAGCTCCGCAGAGTTGGGGAGGAGGGACCAAAGCCCAGGCCTGCAGCTCGTTAGGAGCCCTGTGGCCCAAAAGAGACTGAACTCCTGTGTCCTTAGGGAGGCTGGAGCCCAGCTCCCTGAGCGAGCCTGGTGCCCACAGAGCACACCCTGAGGAGGGCTGAAGCCCAATGCCCCCGGGAGGGCTGAAGTTCAGCACCCCAAGCCTACATCTGAAACTATAGAAAAGCCTCTCCTTCCTCTGGCCCCTCCCTTCCCAGCTCCCAACCTCTCCCT
>ML677392.1:1743603-1919561 GCA_007922305.1 Dermatemys mawii | reverse complement strand
CCCCCCTTCAACCTGCCCTCTGACACATGGATCCCCTTGAACCTGACCGCCCCCCATCCCTTCCCCAGCTTTCTGCCTATTGACACCCAATACGTGCAAACCCATAATATATGCACACCCGTAACAGTGCTGCTACATCGCATATATAGTACGTGCACGCTCCCGTAAACCTGCCTTTTCATAACATATACATGCACCGGTGAGTCTGCCCTGGTTGTTTGCACACACACATGTTAGCCTGCACCCCCATAATACACACACACACACACACACCCAGGAGCCTCCCTCTTCCTGCCCTATCACATCTCAGTTGTCAGATACGTGAGTTTGCCCTTTGTGTGTGGCTCTATTCCCTGCGATTCCTGGGCTTCCTTTCTTATGTACTGACCTTACACCATAGGTGTGTGCTTTGCATTTTCTTTTTGTTGTTGTTGCGTTTAAAATGTTTGCTCAGTGGCCATAGCCTTGGGGAATGACCTTAGGTTTCTTGTGTGGGTCTCTTGGGGACAGCAGCCATAAACTGTTATTCTGAGCAGTCTTTAGAAGGATGCAAACAACAACTCAGTCTTAAATAGCACACAACATTGGACAGTCTTAATTTTAGTGATATTTACACTGACAGGGTTTCTCAGGATAACTTATAATGGCAGGGGGAATGAATACTGGTCTGGACTTGCCTAGGTAACTAGCCCTGAAGAGAAAAGATGCTTAAAAAGATCTGCCTGCTACATTTTATTTCCTATCTATTTATTTATTTATTTGCTTGCTTGCTTACTTACTTACTTACCTGCCTACCAACTAAGCATTTCTGCTTGGGCTTTGTACAGGAATTGATGTATGTATGTGAAACAAGAGAGACAAAAATTAAGGGATGAGTTTCTTTTGAATGCAATCAGTTTTGTTCAAATTAAAGTCCAAATTTACCTTCTGTTGACTGCAGCAATGTATTGGTTACCGTGATTAGGTTTTCCTGTCGTTGTCGTAGAATGTGTTGTGACAGAGTATTAAAGGTTCTGATGTTAGTAAATGATACGAGTCGTCTTTTCTTGTTTTGTTTCATGTTATGTGATGTTTGTGCCATCAAGGACTCCAGTCTTGCTGTTCACTCAGCCATGCCACAGTTAATTGTCTGGGGTGAAATCAGTGGCAAAACTCCCATTGACTGAAATCCCAGGATTTCATTTCTGGAATTTGTGACTATGACTGAACTATGAAAACCCACATATGAGCATTAATAATTTTATTATTTTGGTTAGTCTTTAAGGTGCCACAGGACTCTTTGTCACTTCTGCAATTCCAGACTAACACGGCTACCCCTCTGATTCTTGACAATAATTTTATTGTAATTCATTTGCCTTTAGCTTCCATATTCACTCAAGAAACCATACCTTCCTTCCTTGAAAGTTAACTGTACAGGAATGGTATGGCACTCCCGTTCATGTACTGTTCTCTAAAGTTCCTGCAGGAGCCAGATACTTTCTTGCAAGACTCCCATCAAAGTCAATGAGAGTTCTGAAAGCAAGGGATTGTAACCTTAAACATCAAACACCAAATGGTTTCAATCTGTCAAATAGAAAGTTACATAAGTTAAACCTGAGAGGTTGGGAATGCTCATAGTCTTGTTTGGACAGAGTTACATTTCTGTTAAACGTATCTTTGATTGAAGCACTCTACTGTGTTTCTCTGCTCTTCCCCCTTCCAAAAAACAACAGCCGTTCATCTTGTAATTCTGTAGTTGTAGTAGTCAATTGGGTAGTCTTTCACTCTGATTCAACAAGATACTTAAGTACATGCCTAATTTCCATTCCCATGCTCAAAGTTGCATACATGCGTAAGTACTTTGCTGAATTGGAGCCTCTTCCCCTAGTGCCTTTAGGTGTTGCCAATGTAAAAGTCCTGTCAGCAAGTTTCCATTACAGGGGTTTTTGATGTGACTTCTTTATAAACAGGTACTTGGGTATGTGTGAGAGATCCACAGGGATGAATTTTGGCTTACGGGATTTCTGATACACAATATTTGGTGAAGTGAAACTGACTATTTTCTCAAATTTGAATGGCTTTGATTTAAAACACAAAATGGGTCACACTTGTGCCTACCTGGAGACTCTTTGAAGTTGGTAAGGACTGCACAAAGGGTTAGGGGTCTGTCTACTGATCCAGAAGCAGGATTGTGGCCTACCATTGTAGACTTCTTAAATATGTTAATTTGAGAGCCTAAAACGTTGCTTTTTAAATAACTTTTTAAATTATGAAGGTGTGTGATGCTATGAGTAGCTAGGGTGGACATATTTAACAAAAAATGAATGCATGACAGAGTCTGAGTAACACTGGATTTATGGTTGTACTATTTTAATGCTAATTACTTACACTGATCATGATAGAAATGGTGTATGCATAAATAATAATCTTTTCACATAGATGTATTTATTTATAAACATATAGTTAAGAAGTGCCTATGTATCCTTAATTTGCCCCCCTTTGTCCCTGTGTATTTGCAGGACGATAGTCTTTAATTGCATGATGACATACTACTTTTTTAATTCTGTCACTGTTATTAAGACTCATTTGCTGCAGAAGTTGGAAGACATGTGGGGAATGAGTCGGGGGATTGCCAGAAGGAAATTGAATGTCACCCTGGAGAATTGGATTTTATCTTTGCCTTAGCCACAGAGTACCTGTGTGGTGCTGGGCAAATCACTTAAATGAAAATATCCACTGTTGGCCACTTTCGTACCCAACTTGAGAGACCTGCATTTGCAGTTTTGAGTTCTCAGTACTCTTGTAACTGAGTGTAATAGGAGCTCTGCTCTGAACAGACATGGTGCCATAATATGCTACATATTCTGAAAAATTGAGTGCTAGTCTTCTAAATTTGGGCACCCAAAATAAATTGGCACTTTCAGCTTTAAACTGTGTCTCAGTTTGCCATGTGGGAAATAGGGATAACAATACCTCCTCACTCACAGCAATGTGAAGATAGATGTATTAATCTTTGTAAAGAACTAAAGTTCTACAATAAGAGCATCATGAAGAAATGAATAATAATTCTATATGCAATGCAGGGTTTCAACGTAGTGCAGTAAATAATCCATGAGTTCCTGCAACTGCATATCTGTATATGTAATTGAGTAGCTATCCAGTCAGTGAGCACTGTCCAGCCTGTTCATTGAATAAGGTAGGGGTCCTTTGGAAAAAATAGTATGTAATCATGTAAGTAAAGTCTGCTCATGCATATACATAAGGGGCCACACTTAAGGTTGTGTGGGTTCTTCCAGACTTTTGAGTGCTTGAATTTACAACCTTAATGTTCTTTTTAAAGTAGTGTTTTATTTAATGCAAAAGCTTAAAAATTGAAAATAAATTCCATCACGTGGAACCAACCATATTGACTTCCTACATGTTTCATTAGTGAGTCTGGAATCTTTTGCTGCATGGCACAGTCCTCAAGCATGTGGGCTAGAGTAACTGGTAAAAGACGGTTCTCTTCTGTGTGTACGTGCCTCTAGAGGGAGATGGAGACACACACTTTGCCTTTGGCTTTCACAGCAGTTTGGTAGACACCAAAGGAATGTTGAAATTCAAGAATAATGGTTTTGATTCCGGATTACGTAGGGGGAGTGATCTCTAGTGGTCACAACCCTTCAGCTCCTAGCTTCTCCCACTCCTGCCTGATTCATGCCCCTGTTCTTGTCTGACCCAGCTCCTGCTTCTTCTCATCTTGATCTGTTCTTGACCCTCTCCCTTTCCTGCCTTGCATCTCTTTCCCCTCACCCTTCTGAATCTAAATCAGGCCACTTATTACTTCTCCAATTCTAGTGCCAAGCAGCTGGCAGGGAAAATCCAGCTCATCTCCTCATGCTCGGAGATGGAGCACACTCTGTTGCTCTTTGTGGATGGTGCATGTGCAAGATGGTTACACATAGAAGCTGGGGGGTGGAACATTCTCAAAGGAGATGAAATCTTTGGATAATTTCACTGCCAGGTCCAAAGTCTCTATGGAACATGTGTAATCTGAGATTCTTCCCCCCCACCCCCCAAAAAAAGTTTTATAATTTGGTGAAATCTGGACAGATTTTATTGGGGAAGGAAAAAGGCTCATCTCAGTCACCCAGGCAACCCCCTGCCAAATTTCAGGCTCTTGCTTCAAAGTAGGGAGCTAATTGAGCATCTCGGGGAAATGGTTGAATTTTGGGTTTTATCTTTTTAATGACTGATACAATGTATCATTCTCTAACCTCATCCTTGGATACAGCTGCATTTTTTCCAAATTTAGGCCAAAATTTTCTGTGCTTGTTTGCCTCAGACTGAGTTTTTCAGCAGGTGTAAGTAACTGAAAGTAGGGTTTTATGAAGTGTCAGGCAGTCTTTACTATAGATGTTGTCACCTGTCATATTTTCTTGCATTCTTCAGTGTTTTGCTGCAGAAATTTTTGAGAGAGGTGAAAGCAAGGAAAGAAGGCTGGATTTATGGTTAAGACACTGGACCAGGTCTTTAAAGACTTGCATTCAGTTTCCAGCCCTTCTACAGACTCATTGTGTGATCTTGGGCAAGTCAGTTAATATCTGCGCCTCAATTTCCCATCCGTAAAATGAGGCTGATACTGAATAGCGGTATTGCAAAGATAAATTCAATAATGCTTATAAGGTGCTCAGATAAAACAGGATTGTGGCCATAGAAACTGTGACTACTGTTGGTGTGTATACCTGAAATAACTTAAGGGTGGAAGATCTCCCTACCACTGAAATTTGATTGATTTGAAGTAGTTATCCTACTCTTAGAATAGTTAGTATAGGTATGAAACCTGGTTTATTAGTTCAGGCTACCATGCAATATTAAAATATAATGGAAATACGTTTCGGGCCAAATCCTGCTCCCATTGACTTCTCTAGGAGTTTTTGCCTCTGATTTCAGTGGAAACAGGATTTGTCTCACTGTATTGAACTCTGTATGCACACTGGAGCTTAAGTTGGTGTAAGTTATGTTGCACAGGAATGTAAATAAGCCACCTCTCCAAAGTAAGTAATGTGGGCCTAAGTGCTGATGTGGACAGTGCTATGTCAGCAAGAGAGCTTTTCCCATTGACATAGCTGCCATGACTCGTGGGGGCTGGAGTAATTAAGTCAACAGGAGAGCTCTCTCCTGTTGGCTTAGAGCACCTGCATTAGCAGCGCTACAGTGGCGCAGCTGCACTAATGTGCTACATCACTGATGCAGCTGTACTGCTGTAAGCGCCACAGTGTAGTCTTAGACTAAGATTTGGCTCTAAACATAGCTTTGTGACAAATAACACTTTTCAGTATTATTGTTGCTCTGGTGTTGAGGCTCAGGAATTCCACATTTAAGTAGCTTTCAGATGTAATTATAAGTGGCAAGAATCCTCATTATGAGAATTTTTATCGTTTTGGATTGAGCAAAATTAATACAGTTTTCTGTTAAATAGCTTATGATGTTCAATGGCAGCATAAATTAGGTAGCTCCTCCCCCCATTTGTTTTGGTTTGAAATAATGCCTATCTTAAGTTAGGTTAATGAGTGTCTTTTGCATACCCAGAGCAACTAGCAATATATCTGCAAATTCCTTTTTGTGAGTAAGGCTTATGTTTCTGTTGGACAACGTGGATCATGAAATGGTGTGTTTCTTAATTTTGGACTCCCCAATAATAATTTAGACTACATAGCTTACTATTGTGTTGCCAAACTTCAAAACAGTTTCCAGAAATTGCTGTAATGAACATAACTCTGCTTAGAAGACCATATTGCTACTGATTTTTTCCTTCTTTTAAAACTACCATATTACAGTTGGACTGTTAGATCAGTTAACAATATTTCCAGTATTGTTGCATTGTATTATATTATTTTCTTCCATATTTAATATTTTCCGTTTCAGGTATACCAGTATGAAAATTGAAGGCTGGTTTCTGCCTCACCTTCCAAAACAAACAAAAAACCAAAGCAATCTATCTTTCATGTTTATTATGCCTCTGTCAGGCAATAGTGTATACAGGGTGCGGAGTAGGGATTGGTTGAAGAAGGAAGTGATATCAAATCAAAGAATTGTTATATACTCAAATACCATTTAATAATGGCTTCCTATATTTGTTTAATGTAAATATTGCTGCAGTGTGACACTTTTATAGCAAATAACTTGCAGCTGACCTTTTATTCAACTAAATGTGATTACAGCATAATGTGTTATTCATGCTTTATTTTTTGAACGGAACACTTCATTTTCTGGCCATCTAGAATCATATGTGCTTCCTAGAAACATGTGTCCTCTGATACTAGGGGCTTACTAGAAGATTATAATCTTGAACTTTTTTCTTCTTCCACAGAAATTAAAAAATTGTTAATAATTTTATTAAATTGCCTCTTTTCTTTCCATGTCATGATTCTATTTCAACGCCAGCTGTCTGTGCTCTTGTGCCTCTTGCTCCGTTTTAGGTGTATTTGCAATTTTTGCAGAGGTTAGACTGAGGTTAGTTTTTCTTGAATGTGGCTGTGAAGTCTTTGTGATTTGGTTTGTATGACAAGTTAAATAACTTCAATGTGCTAGGACCAGTAGTTAAAATTGTGCAGATAGTTTTTAATAGTTTGTGCTAATCTGGACACTGCACGTTGAATAATCTGCACTTTTGGAGGCGGCTTTGATAGCTGGGGCGTCTTGCTCAGTGTTTCACTGAGACTGGCTTCTGGATTCTTGACTACAGTTCCACACTCAAGACAGAAATAATTTGCTGGCCCAAAGTACTGTGGGATCACTGTCAAGGACAAACTTAGGTCTTTATCCTCCATTAATAGTGTATGCGCACAGGCAGATTGCTGAACCAATCATTTGCAGAATAAGAGTCTTAACTATTTTTCTCTGGTTAGGTAGTGCGCTCATTTGTAAGATTTGACTTTATTGACACTGGGAAAGAATATGTAAAGTCAACCTATCCTGTTCCTTCAGAAATCTTTGAAAGGTCATAAACATAGCTGAAGGAGTGATATTCCATGATAAGAAAAGTTGAGTCGGATGGTGTCGCAGCATCTCATTTCTAAGATGTCATACAATTAACTGATTTCTAAGCACAATGATAGCTTCTCCAAAGGGAGGAAGTTTTCTTTTTACCATAATCTTTGGAGTCTTAAGCCTTCTGCCTCCATGTAGTGGAAAACCTTGTTGTTCACAGGCTGTTCAGCAGACTTTTCTGAGCTAGACTAACCGCATAGAGTTAGTGTTCTTGGCATCTCTGTGGCTGAAGTAACGTGTGGCAGAAAGATAACATGTATGAACTTACTGAAATGTTATGTCAGGCTTGCACAACTCGGAAAGCAGTGAGGGCCATATTACTGCAAAAAAACCAGCTGTGGGCCGAAAAGCCCCACCCTCGCCCCGCCCCCATCCGCTTCCCCCCACCCCATCGCTTGGCTTGCCCCACCCCTACTTACTCCCCGCGGGCCGCACAGTGAGCCTGTGTGGGCCGCATGTTGTGCAGGCCTGTGTTATGTTTTAAAATCAATAATAATTTTCAAAAACTATTCAAAGATAATAACATAGTTTAGATTTTGTAAAGAAAAATGGAAATATTGTCATTATGTTTAAATTGGGGTGTGGTGGGGGATGTCAAATGGTTGTGGATTTAAACATTTTTTGTGGAGTTTGCGGTTTAAATTGCGCTTTGTTGTATTGCAAGGGTTCTCGCAAGGTTGAGGCCCCTCAGGGGGTTGTGAAGTTATTACATGGGGGTTGCGAGCTGTCAGCTTCCACCCCAAACCCTGCTTTGCCCTATATTGTCCCCTGGGGATTTTCTCTTAAGTAGGCTTAAAAAACATTGTTTTCAGTATATTGGGATCTCTGAAGATCCACAGGACTTTCCTCCAATCAGAAAATATGGAAATAAATTCCCTCTAATTTTACACATTCTGATCTGGTGAGAGCTCTAGTGTACACAAGGCTTCTGGTTCAACCACTGTGGGTGGGTGGGTTTTTTGTTTTGTTTTTGTTTTTAACCTCCCTGTTTTACATACTATAAGTACACTTAACTAACATGGTAAAAGTGCTGGGGCTCCCACTAGTTTTAATGCTGGTACAGCTTATTATTATGCCACCTGACTTGTTTCTCCTTTGTCTATGTATCATACTTGACTGAACAGGGAAGAGATTTCTCAATTAAAAATCTTGCAATACATTGTAGAGGTGGTGGGGGAGAGGGTACAGTGTCAACTTTTTTTGAATGGGAAAATTATTAAATTGTACTAGCAATTTTTGTTTTGTTTTTGGTAGTAAAAAGAGAACTCAAAATAAGATCAGATCTCTCTGTGCCAAGTCTCAGGCTGACTTAGAACCAGAATGCCCAGCATATGTTGAGCTGTTCTGGAACAGTCTCCTTTAAACAATACTAGCCCTATCTGAGGACTTAAAATTAAGAAATCTCTCTTCACTAAAATCCTGTTTAATGGGATTTTCTGTTCTTTCTATGTCACACCCCCCACTATCCGTTTCTTTGCACACAAATCAGTGGATAGGTCATAGGCCTAGAAGTCAGGAAATCTAGCCTTTGTTCTCATCTGTGCTTTGACACCTTAGGGAATAATATCTACCTTTTGAAAAACACTTTGAGTCATGTGGATGATAGGAATTGTAACCGCTAAATATTAAAGGCTAAGTAGTCTTTCCACTCTTTTCTGTTCTTAAGTTTTTCCATCTTAATTCTGTATCTCATCTGTTTCATGGCGTTTGTATTTTCCATGTGTTTTCTTGCATTTTATTTCCTGTCTTGGCTTCAGTGTATTCCATTCAGATGTTACCTCTTTGTTTTATATCTTGGTATGTAATGTGGCAGAGGAGAATGTCATAGTGGAATCAAAATAGGATTCTGGGCCACTCCTTCTTTGTAACTGCTAAGTAAGGAGGTGTTGATCAACTACAGGATGCTATCATTAAACAGGAACTTCTAGTTAGAATTTATCTAAGAGCCTGTTTATTTTTGAAAAAAACAGCAAAAACCCCCACCTCCCTTAAAAATAATCTGGTTGTGGCCATTTGAATCTGGAAAATAGCCAGAGCAGCTGTTTGTGCTTTGTGTTGCAGAAGTTGGATTCCTTGATACTGTTCTCTACCTGTTTCTTTCTCACTCTTCTGTAGTCATCTCTGTAGGATGGGATACAATAGGGAACGTTTGCCTCCTTCTCTCCTGTCCCCTCTCTGTGCACCCCCATACCCCCATCTTAACTACCCATTTGAAGCAATTGAAGTAAACTATGAAATGAAGACCAGAGATCTGGGAATTTCACAACTCAAAATATTGTAGGTTAAATCATACTTGTGGCATCATGTGATAGACTAATGGTCTCTGCATGGAGGTAGGAGATCACCCTTCAGCCCACCCTCCAGAACACGGACTCAGTGATGAGTCTGCACCTGACACAGTGCAAGGGCTGGACCTCCCCAGAAACTCCCCAGAGGCCCTGCTCCTCTGCGCCGGGCACACCAAGATAGCAAGCAAGAAGGAAAGAGGCTCTCTCACACACCCAGCTCTGGCCCTCGATTCAGACAGACTCAGCCCAGCAGGGTCCAAGTGTGGAGGGGCTTAGTGTGTGGGGATCCAGGTGTGGGGTGAGAGGGTCCTGTGTGGGACAATCTGAGTGCGGGTGGTTTGGTGGAGGGTCTGGGTGCAGGAGGGAGTGGATGCATAGGGGCTTGTTATGCAGTTCTGGGTGCAGGGGGAATAAGACTCTTCAGGGGGGTCTGGGTTTTGGGGGATGGGGTTCTGATTGCTGGGAGAGTGGGGCTTGAGTGGGTGGTAGTCAGGGTGCAGGGGGTGAGGCATGAGGGATGAAGGTTGTGGGGGGGTCTGAGTGTGTGTGTGTGTGGGGTCCAGATGCATAGAGTTGGGTGGATGGGGGAGCAGCTCCCCATAAAGTAACTCCTCTCCCCATGGCTGAGAAGTGATGGGGGCAGGAAGGGAGCAGGTGCAGAACTTCCTGTAGCCAAAAGAAGCTTCTGGGGGTGGGTCTAATCTGGCTCAGTCGCTCCTTACAGGAGAAGAGGAGCTGAGAAGGGGCATGTCACTGTTCTTGTGGCTTCCCTTTTGTTTCCCCCATCAGAAAGTCATTTTTCTGCAGGGAAGCAAAGAAATCTGTAGAGGATATGAATTCTGCATGTGCGCAGTGGCACAGAATTCCCCCAGGAGTAATTTTAATCTAGATGCACTTAAAATAAACTGATGCGGCTAAGGTATTATACTCTGATAATTGTTCTTTGTAGGGGTAGCAGAGTGACCAGATCAATTTGAAAACAGTAAACAGCTGGTTTGAGGGTGTTGTAAAGTTCAGCAAGCAGCTTTATAAAAGTGATATGTTCTAAACACTTGCAGTCTGCAATTTACAGTGAAACTTCCTGGAATCTAGAAATTACTATAAGAAAAAGAGCAGGCAGACTTTCAAAGTGGCATGACGTAGCATTGCTATGTCAATAGAATTTATTGGAAAGCACGGTATAGCAAAATGCAAATTAGTAAAGTTTAAAAGGAAATAGTTGGTAGTGTAAGTATATCATTGCTTCCCAAGCAGAGAAAGAGACTATTTGCAAAGTTAGATTATCATTATTAGCATGAGTACCACTACATAAGGCATTGATGCAAATGTTGCCAACCTCTTCTGCCCTTCCCCCCTCAGTGAAAACCAGCCAACTAAACAAACCCTTTGTAGTGCACCTAGCAAGTGTACTGAGCGATTGATTACTGTATTTTGAATCCTGGTTGAATCCAATGGACTTCAAATACAATTAGATATAAAGACCATTGGTCAATTTACTGTAAAACAGTTGCATTTGTAGGTTATTAAGGCAGAGTTAATGTTGTGGAATATTAGAGCTTGGGAATGTAGATGGCTACTAATTCTAAGCACAGAACTATTTTGCATAATCAGTTCATTGGTGAAATTCTGAATTCTTTACAAATAAGCCTTATAATGTCCCCACTTTGCTTAACCGCAGTAGCTGCTTTTCACCGTGTAAAGGATTCTACAGAAAAGCCATCCTTAAGCAAAATATGAAGTTAATTTCAAGTTATAGTATAGGATGGATTTGATTTAAATCACTAGTCAGGAAGACTCGATTTAATCATGGATTTTTATATAAAAGTGCATTCTTGTTGGTTGTTATAACCTTAATACTGTACATATTCTTCACAACTCAGATGTAGGTTGCATTTTTAGAAGATACACACTATACATTTTTTAAGTGATTTATTTGGAAAACCTTTGAGATTAGTTTTACAGCTATATCAGAAAATGAATGATTAGTTATTTAATTTACTAAAGGTAATTGAAGCATATATTTATGAAGTCATTGGGAGGTGAGCTATCTCCAGTTTAACAGATCAATCATAAATATTTGGAGGATTTTCTTGACGTGCTGTATTAGGAGAACATTACTAGACAGACATTTAAAATGTTTTATTTAACTAAAACGATAATGTTATGTATTCTGGATTTTTTTCTTCAGCAGAAAACATAATAGTTTAATGAATGTTTTGAATATGTGAATGTTTTGAATTTAGTTAAACATTCAAGTTGTTTAAAATCAGGTTTGCTTTTGTTAAAACTGTTTTTAACTAAAATAGTTTAAATGAAATGTTTAAAAAAACTACAAAAATTAAATTGGCTATGTCAGCCAAGTCAACATGAGAAGATTAAAATATTGGCTTCTGCAGCTAACTCAGTTGTCTTCACCTTCATGTTCCTATTTGTTCATAATCAGGCAAAGAAAAACAAGCTTTCCTGCTTTTTCAGGTCCCAAACGGTTTCTCAGTTTGGAATGAAATATTCTTTCTATACTGGCAGAAGAAGCTACTGCTGGTAAAAGTGAGATTGTCGCTTCAACAGTCTCTGAATCCAAGTGCTTAAGTGACTTCTACCAGTTCACTGGTGTGACTTTATTTAAAACATCATCTTCAAACATACATTTCTTGCATGGTTCTTATTCCCAAACTGGGTCTCTTTTACAGCCTGCTGCCATTATAGGATTTTCCTTCTAGTGAGAGAATGGTATGGTAGCTCTCAAGTCAATGAAGGCTACACTCAGAAAGACCTCAAGACTTCTGAAATATGCTGCTCAAACAGTTTAACTTTTGTTTCTGGTGCCTGTCCCTCTCGTCTCACGTTTATCTCCAGACTTCTGCTCCTTGTCCAGATCTGTTCCACCCCCAACAATCTTCTATTCATTGCCTTTTTGAAACTTTGCACTTGGAGAGAGGTAAGGGATTGTCTGCGTGTACACACATTTGCAGAGGGACAATAGGGTTAAGGTTGTTTGTTTGTTTACATTTGTGCTGTTAACAGGCATATTAAATCTGAAGCCACAAATCCACAGTCTGAGAACTGCAAAACTAAGAATCTCTGATGGTAACTTTTAGACTGAGCACAGAGTCTCATTGGGTAGATGAAAGATTAACCTAAATAATCTGCACAGAAGTCCCTTGAACTGTATAAGATTGGGTCCCTAATCCATCAACTATTGAAACTCATTTATAAAACTTTTCTTAAACTTTACGTGACTATATTGTCTCATACTATAGAATTAGAATTAGTATCCCTATTCATGATGAGACATAATATCTCCAAAGGTAGTTTTAATTAAGATAAGTTTTTTCCCTAAAAAAGCATTTTATAAAAAAAAATCCAATTTAATTTTTTTTTTTTAATCATTTATTTTTGTCCACCATGGATGGCATTGAATGTGCATTCCTAGTTCAGTGCTCTTTATTCCCTGGCCCGGTGACATAGTGCATTTTATGAGCGAGGCATAGTCTGGAAATACTTCACTTTGTTGTTAGGTGCGTTAGAGATACTTAAGAATCAATTTCTGTAAAACTTCCACACCTTATGCTGGTAATATCGATATCTTGACATTAGTCGACAGATGCTTGTAACTGTTCTTTAAAGATTATTTGCCAAGCATGATGAAACCATCTGTATTTGTGTAGTTTCTGAAGGAATAGTATAATCCTGTAATGAAAACTCTCAAATATTTTTAAAGTATTATTATTAAAGGCATGTGGGTTGCTATTTCAGCTGAAAGACCTAGCAGCCAGCCATTGTGCTATGGCAAGTTTCTAACATTTGCCCCAACAATTTTTCCAATTTTTAGACTTAAAATGGGGAAGTTAATTCTAGACTCTTTTGTTGGGATGGTTTGAGTAACATTTAGAAAGAGGGAAATGGTCTTGGACTGGACAGTGGTATCTTATTACCCAGGCATCTGCCTTCAGAAGTGTTTGTCCTTTTTCACTCTCAGAAAAGGAAAACTACTTCAGAGTCAGCAAGATCACTAGTGGTTCCTTCTACGGGCCAAGACAGGGGTTAGCATAAATGTTGCAGATGTCATTATAATAATATGTCCAGTAGTGGTATTTTGAGGCTGCTAAATGTTTCAAGTCTTCTGGCTCTTAATCAGAAAATCACATAACAAACCAAGAGGAATTTCAGTACTCAGTGCAAATGAATATAAAGTGATAGGTACACTATGCAAACTTTATGAGAGGATTGTTTTCCATTATTCCAACTGTTTTTGAATTGTACTTGTCAAAAACTTGAGTTATCATGAGAACTGCTGTTGAAGTGATGAAGAATGAATTTTGCTTAAGTGGGAGAAAAAAACAATTACAGAAGATCTATTGTTCTTGTTTTCTTGGATGGCTTAAAAAAAGTCTTTCCTATCCCTTGTTCGGTCTTTCTGAACTAAGTTTCCCACTGAGAAAGGGATAACGTGCTTGTTTGAAACACTGTCTCTTCATGTGAAAGTACCCCGTCTCTTCATGTGAAAGTACCCCAGACTCTTGCTATAAACTGCATCACTATAGCGTGGATTTGCATATAGCGTAGTTGCTGCCATGGATCCCAAATTTAATTACCTTAATTGGGATCCATGGTAACATGGTCCCCCTATAACGCAGTCCCCGTGTTAACGTGGTACTGCGCATGGATCCCGAACTTCACGTTCTAACAAGGGTCCAGTGTAATTAGAAATCAACAAATTAAGGAATAGTTGCTTTACGTGCTCATCTGATTGACTCGGACATTTGTGCTCATTCTGATACTGAAATTCAGATAACCTCAAACAGGTCAGGCTATTGCTGAAGCTTGGCAGGAGTTACTTGACCCTCTCCATCCTCTCCCCTCCCCCGAAGCAATGACTGGTATTGGGGGGATTGGGTTTACTGGACACCTGTTGGCAGCCAATGCTGCTCCAGTAAGTTGCCACTTCGTAGGACTGACAGTATGATTTACACAAAAAATGAGACACTTCAAAACTAGAAAAGATCTAACTCTCAAACACTGTAAAACTGAGATTTGAGGGCTTGGGCTTTTGTTGTTGAGCAGTCAGCAAAAGGAAATGAAGTTCACCATATGTGCTGCCAGACATACAGAGCAAACAGCATATTAAATTTTGGACTGTGGCTTTTTTAATATGGAGAGTTATGCCAAGTCTTTGTCTTTGCGAGTAAGCTGTCCAGGAGAATCTGGAGATGTGGCATAGACTTGTCAAAGACCTGTGGTGTCTATTTCAGTGTAATGCTTTAGAGAGTGATTATACAGTTATCAGTAAAGTTCTGTATATTAGTTTGGGAGAAAACAAAAATGACAGAATTACCTTTGGCGGAGGGGAAGGCTATTTGTTGGCATGGAAGAATGATGAAAAGCCAAACTGTTTTTCCAAAGCACTCATTTCATACTGAGGAAAATATCTAATACATAAAAAGAAAACTAGTGACCATGGAAGTAAAAGCTTAAATCCAAAATTCCCAGAGAATTACAGTAATGTGTGCACAGTGTGTCCTTGGAATTAAGCCCTTTGTGTTTGTTCTCAGATAATAATATTCCACAATAGGCACCTAGGAAATACTCCATTATGGAAGGAGAGCAAACTTGGTACAGGCTCTGAGAGTTTGGAAGAAGATATACTTACTTTAGGTATCGTATCTAAAGAGTGAGGAATGGTAGCTTTGTGAGAGTACTGATTTAAAAAATAGCAAGCAAGCTTAAAGAAGTTTGTCATCTTTACCCTTACAACAGCAGTTCACCATTACATATCATAAGGAAAAGCTAGCACTTAAATTTGATTAGAATTAGACTTGATATATAGCTAGCTATTCTTGTGATAGTGCCCAAAATGCAGCAGCCATGTTCTCAGACTGTTAAGAAAAACACCACTCTGGTCTCAGAGCTTGAAGTTTTAGACCTAGAACTTCATAGCTTTTTACAGTTAGCAACTCCGCCTTCCCCCTTGTAAATCTCAATGTCTTTCTGTCTTTACAGTCAAAGGCAATGGGTAGCCCTATTATGGCTAACTTAATATATGTCAGTTCTCATAGTTGTAGCCTAGTGGGCAAAAGTGTCTGTTTCGTATTTTAGAGAGAGCACATTCAAATCCAGTTAAGTTTCTACTGCCTTTTCTATAAATTTGACTTAATTTATTTTTTTTTAACATTCTAAAATGCACAAAACCTGATCCAGAATATTTTTTAAAATATAGATATTGCCTAATCACCCCAATTGTTCACACACTTCTCTTTCAAGAGCTCATCTTTAACAAGCCTGTTCTTATATCTCCTTTTCATATGGCCAGAGTGTTTTTATGCCATCTTTTCAATAAAAAAAACAACCTTTTAACTGTTGCCAATTCAAACAAATTATAGGCGAGTCTCATCTCATGTGGTGGTTCCATTCCGTGGTTAGCACATAAAATGAAAACCACAGATAGAGAAACACTCATGGAGTTTAATGCCGGGCGGAATCGCCCGCACTACAGATGCAGTTTTAAAATTTATTTTTCTTTTTTCCCTGTTTTTTGCCAACCGTGCAAAGTTGAATTCGCGCATGTTAAATGTGCCTAAGATGCGACTTGCCTGTACTACATTCTGAAAATGACAAGCTTTCCCCAGCATGAGTAGTTCAAATCTATTGTATAAAATATTTCTTGTGCTACGTAACTGGGAAAACCTGTCTGTGTAGTTATTGGCGTGGAAGTCAACATGGCATTTTAAAATCGCTGTAGTTCTGTAATAGTAGTGCTGTATGTTCATGGCACTGACAGTAAGCCATGAGGCTTATACAAGAACTGTGTGCTCCAGACTCTCTCTCTCTTCCAGAGTTCACATAATATTAGCAGTAATTTTAGCTTCAACAAAAGAAGCTGCCTCTACGGATACCTTCTGTCTCTGTTGCTCTTATGAGATCTCTGTCAACATTGCAAACCTCTTGCCCCTCAGATATGGTACCCACAGTACGTCTTTGATCTACTATTATATCAGGAACTTATTTTCATAATCATCACAACGGTCTTCAGTTTATCATGTACTTTGGTCCATCTCACTTCCACTCTGCTCTAATCCATCCCTCTACTAATTCTAATAGTGCAAACAACCACCACTTTGTTTTAAATTAACCTGCCCCAGAAATATTTCCTCCTTCTCCCCAAAATGTGTAATTTTTCCCTGAAAGTATCCTCTCCTCTATCCCACAGGCCGGGTCACACAAGATTGAGTCCGGGGCTACAGTTAGTTATTTTTAAGGACAAAAAAAATCACCTCAAGGCTGGGTATCTCGTGGTCCCGTAGGGCTAGAAATTTGAAATTTATCTGAATGGGGAAAAAAGAGTAATTTGCAGTTTTTAAAAGGAGACACAGCACTTTCTTCTAGCTGTGGAAGACCATAGGAATTCAAACTCATAACAGCTTTATTTACAAAAAGGTGACGCAGGCTTAAGATTGAATCCTGCCTGTTTTGGGCCTCAGGTAGAAATAATTTTTTGGGTGGGGTTGGGGGGAAATCTGTATTTGGGGTGAGGAAGAAGAAATCTTATCTAGCTGGTTTGGGGTGATGACTGTTCAAAGCTGCTCTGGGGCTGGAATGTTGACATCCTGGGATATTAATTAGTGGGCAGGCAAAGATGCAGGATAATCTTTTTCACATGGCTATATTCTCCATGTGCATGTGTGTAAGTAACATGGAGAGCCGCCTCCTGTAATCCCCCTCATGGTCAGAGGTTACTTAAAAGCACCCTTCCTCTATTTCCTCCGCCCCGGGTGCTTGAAGAACTCCTTCAACTCAACAGTATTTGTAACAGTCTCCCCTTGAGGTCCCATTTGAGTCCTCGGGGCACTCTGGGCCCCTATCGCAGTTCACTGTCTTTTCTGATAATCCAAAATAACATATGATCTTTCAGAAACAGAACACAAACTCAATGTCTTCATCCCAATTTCAGATGGGCACAGCCCTACCTCCTTGAGGGACTGTCTTTCTGCTTTCCAGTATCTTCTGCCCTTAGTTTGTCCTTCTCCACGGGCCTTTCCAGTCTTACCCCTGCTTGGACGGAGTGGCGCTCAGGCCTCCCTGCCTGGAGGACTGTCATCACTATCTCCTGCTTCTTGAGCTTTTTCTCCTACTGACTGAGGGCCCTGCTGAAGCTGCCTTGCTCCCTGCAGTGTCTACAGACATAACTGTAATTTTCTGGGTTTCCCTGATTGACTGCAATTTCCTGCTCCTTTTGCATTGGAATTACATAATTCCTGTCAGATGGAGCTCATCTTGTAATGAGGGTTGATTTAGCCGCAGACTTTCCAGCCCATTGGGCAAGCAATCTTATTACACTGTATGTAGTCCAATGCACCCCATAGCAGTGTGTTTTCCCCTTCATTATTTGGGATATATTCTTCCATCTTGCTTCCTTTTCATAACCCTTCCTTCTTTGAGTGGGAAATAATTTTAATAAATCTTCCTTGCCCCCTTCTCCTTTTCCGGGTCTCCTGTCCTCACTTGTCCTTGCCTCTTTCTTGCAAATGTGCTGTCCCTGCACCATTTCCTTTCCTCGTCAACCTTGTTCTCCACCTTTTAACGTCCCTGAGTCTGCCCACGTGCCCTTATTCTTGTGTTGCTACGCCTTCTCCACTCTGTTCTGTCCTGGATGTTCTTTTCTCTCACTCCTTACCTTCCCTCAATACTGTCTCCTGTTCTCCCAGGGTTCTCTTTCTTCACAGTCAAATTGTCCCTTTCTACTCCTACTCAGGGCCCCAAATCCTGTCCTTCAGACTCGCCAAATCCTGGGTGCTGTTTCCTTGAAACTCTTTGTGGAATCTTTGTCCCCTCACTCCCCCTCTCTCCCAAGTTGTGTGAGCCGCTGCTTTCTTATCCCATGTCCTTCTGTCTCATCCTTGCTCTTTTGCTTTCCCCAAATTTTTCCACCCCAGTGATGTTTTGTAAGCCACGCTGCCCTTCCAATGCCACTGTCTTTCTAGACACTTCTTTGGGGACTTCTTTGTATTCCCACCTGTGGGATGTGATTATCTTGGGGTCAAGCTGCAGAACTGCCTTGAAAAGCTGCATCTCTTGGGGCGTACAAGAGAGAGCTTGTATAAGGATGACATTGGCCTACTCTGTATAAGGGAGTGCACGCTCCAACTGCTTCAGCTTATGTATTGCTGCAGTGGACTACCAGACTCTCTTTTGGCCTCCTCAGGCTAGGTCTTCCCTTACCCTAGATTATTAATAGTAGATACCTATAGTTGGTGTAGAATGGTGTAAGGTAGCTTTGTGTACATAGCTGGCCCTTAGCCCAGCAGCTTTTGACCCCTCACCAGGGCCAATTGGGTTCTGAACTGCCCATGAAATGTCTACGGTACAATAAAACACATGCAGCTGGCTCCTGTCAGCCGACTTGGGCTGTGGGCCTATAAAATTTCAGTATAGATGCTCAGGATGGATCCTGGGCTCCGTGACTCCCGCAACCCACTTATGTGGGGTCTAGAGCCTGAACTCCAGCCTGAGCATGAATGAGCTAACATTTGCCTACTGTGGGTGTTTTCTTACAGTGTTGACATTTTCCATAATGGCTTCAAGAGATGAGCCTCCTGGGAGCCTCTTGATCATACTAGAGATTGACATCTGTAGATGTCAATCAGTAAATGAAGCAAGAGATGACTGCCTTGCTTATTACAGGAACTCCTCGTTTAAAGTCGTGCTGGTTAACATTGTATCGTCGTTACATTGCTGATCAGTTAGGGAAGATGCTCGTTTAAAGTTGTGCAATGCTCCCTTCTAACGTCGTTTGGCAGCTTTGTCCACTGCTTGCAGGAAGAGCAGTCCATTGCAGCTAGCTGGTGGGGGCTTGGAACAAGGGTGTACCAGCAGCTCCCCCAACAGCTCCCCACTCCCCTAAGTTCCCTGTGCAGCAGCTGCCCAGCAGGCTATCAGTTGCCGGCAGTTCAACTGTCCCTCCCACCACTGCCATGTGCTGCTCCTGCCCTCTGCCTTGGAGTTGCTCCCGCGAGCCTCCCGCTTGCTGTGCGGGAGGGTAAGAGGGGGCTAATGTCAGGGTGTCCTCCTCCCCCCTGCTCCTGAACCCCGTTTACCCCATCTCCATATAGAGCAGGCTGGGGACATGGAGGAAGAGAGACAGAGAGAGCTTGGGGCGGCAGCTGCTGTCTCAACTTCCTGATCCACTTAGAAAGACAATGTGCTTAAGAATACGGTCAGCTTACTTAAAGGGATAGTTTGCATCTCTCTCTCTTTCCCACACACAAGGTGTGTGCCTATGTCTGTCTGCTATGCTGTCTCCCTGCTGTAGAGTGTGAGAGGCTACATTAACGGCAATCTGTTAACCCTTGAGGGCTCAGCCAAAAGCTAGTTCATCATTTAGCACTTGTAAGGCATTCCCTGGGAAATATCCCACCCTCTGACTCCTTCACCTCAACCAAGCTTCAAAATCATCATCACTGTGTACCAGTATTAAATTGTTTGTTTAAAACTTATAGTGTGTGTGTGTGTATGTATGTGTATATGTGTGTGTGTGTGTGTGTGTATGTGTATGTGTGTATATATATATATGTGTGTGTGTGTGTATATATATAATTTATAGTGACGGAGTCAGACCAGAAGGATATAGGAGAGTGCTGGAAGGCAGGTATATTAGTCTCAGGGTGTGCAGGTCCCTGTTCCCTGGATAGCCAAACAAAGGCTACTCCAGACCAATCAAGACACCTGGGGCCAATTAAGAACCTTCTAGAAAGGAGTAGAAACAGCTAGCCTAATTGGGACACCTGAAGCCAATCAGGGACTGGATGAATCCAGATAAAAACTTCCCAGTTAGTCAGGTGGGCTGTGGGTGTCAGGAGCTGTGGAAGGAAGTTGTGCTGTTGGTGAGACTGAGTGTTGGACAACATATCATCCAGAAGGAAGGAGGCCCTGAGGTAAGGGTGAAGTGGAGTTTGAAGAAGCAGGGACTGCTGTGGGGAAGTAGCCCAGGGAATTGTGTTTTGTGCCTAAAAGGTCAGCCATCTTAGCTGATACTATTAGGGTCCCTGGGCTGGAGCCTGGAGTAGAGGGCGGGCCCGGGCTCCCCACCTTTTTCCACCTTCCATACTGGCCTGTGATGAAGGTAACTCACTAGGTAGTGACTCTTGCCAATTATACTAAGAAAGGGAGGTCACTCTGGGGCCTAGATGAGTTTCTGAGGCCCCTAAATCTGCCAGGAAGCGCAGGACCCACAAGTACAAACTTGGAGCTTTGTCATATACACACACACACACACACTTTGGTAGAAAAAAAGTCCGTGGAACCTAACCCCCTCATTTACGTTAATTCTTATGGGGAAATTGGATTCGCTTAATATTGTTTCACGTAAAGTTGCATTTTTCAGGAACATAACTACAACGTTAAGTGAGGAGTTCCTGTACGCACATCTGATTTGTCCCCTGAACACCACCCATTTTGTGCACTGAATAAGGAGGCAGGAGCATTGGGTCAGGGGTGGGGGAATAGTATGTGATAAAGTATCTGAAGAGAGTGTCGTCGTGCCTACGCACAAAGCAGCAGAATTAAAGTTATACCAGAAACCTTAATTCTGGCACTTGCTGACTTTTGAGTGTTTGACTTTGCAACCATACTATTATTTTAACATTGTTTTTCTATGATCTTCATGGTAGCACTATGAAGTCAGCCACTTCTTTTTAAAACTTTGTCTGAAGATGGGACTTTGGTTTTTGAACACCCACTTTACACTTTTGCCATCTACATAGCAGCTGACTGTCTTTGTGAACACTTTTGCTTATGCTGTAGATACTTTTTTTTAAAAAAAAAAAAAAAAAAAAAAAGGGGGGGGGGGCAGGGAGAACAGAGTTGGGAGTGGGTTATACATCTCTGTTTTGTCTACTGGAACTTCACTGTCAACTTTTGTTCTTCAGGGGTGCTAAACACACATACACTCCCCGGATGACAAAAGTTTTACCTACTAAAAGCGACAGTGTGAACAGTGTCTTTTAGCAACACAGCTGTGTCGCTAAAAGCTGCATAATGTATATACAGCCCTAGTTTCTGAAAGGTAAGTGACCCCCAAGGGCCCCAAACCCTATAGTGCAATCCTGTGCCGTTTTCTGAAACAATTCAGTTTTTTGGATTATTACTGTTCTTAGCATAATGTGCTAGTAGGTTTCCAGGGGGTCTTATATACACAACTTTTCAAAGGAATTTGTACAGTGAAACTACAGTATTATTGTTACCCAATGAATAAAACTTTACTTAAAAAACTTTCCCCCTACCCTACTGTGCTATTTACTTTGTGGGGGGTTTTTTTCCTCAGCTTGGACAGTGAAGTAAACAAGTCATTTTCACCCTTGTTTGTAGTCAATTTCTCTTTCTGATTCTTCTGCTGAAATACTGGTTGTCTCAGCACTTTAAGGGAGAATATAGATTTCAGAAACCTTTTTTCTTACAGTTTAAAGGCTGTGTTACTATTCTGTCTTCTAGTAAGAAGTGTAACTTGTGGAAAATAGGTTTATCTCTCCTGTAAAATTTCTGTGGTAATTTTTCATGGTGTTTGCTGCCTTTTTATTTAATACATTAACTGGTAAGTTACGCTATTACAGCTTTCAGGCTGTATAATTTAGACATAGTGTCACTAGGTAGTTGAAATGTGTTTTGATGTAATTATTTACCCTAGAATATGCTTACCCTTATGAAGGTGTGTTATCTTGGTAGCCATGTGTCATAAAACATCATAGAAATACAGTTCAAATTATAACATTTTAACTCTCATTAATAGCTCAGTTTGACATGCCTTGATCCTCATTTCACTCTGCTTTAAAGGGACACTGACTAGATGACTCTTTTTTAAAAAAAGAGTAATAGTTTCAAGTGCACATCTGCTGTAGAGTACCCTGCTTTTTTAAAATTCTTAGTTATGAACTGTTCCTATAAATAGCTTTTTTCTCTCTCTTCTCTTGCTGTGTGAAAGACCCATGCAAACAGGGGAAACTGACTACACAGAAGGACAGAGAAACTGATTAGATAAAATCAAATGGACAAAATAAACTGAAAACTATTGACTCTAATGTGACTTTTTTATAAGCTGATATTGTGAACTACTTGGTGTTCAGACTGATCGTTTCAGTACTCCCTTGAATCAAACTAGATCAGAGGTTTGAGGTTTGGTGTGTAGTTTACCCATAAGACCAGAAATACTTTCAAAGATAGAGAGCGCAGAGGGTCTCTCTATATATAGATTTTTTTATTTTATTTTTTTTTTTTTTTTTGCAGACGTCTCCACCTCAACAAGAAAGCATCAGACAAACAACCCTATAGTAAGCTTCCTGGTGTCTCGCTTCTAAAGCCATTAAAAGGTGTAGATCCTAACCTCATCAATAATTTAGAGACCTTCTTTGAACTGGATTATCCAAAGGTATGTCTGAGTTCACTTTTTTTCAGAAGTTGAATGGGTGGCCTTTGCTAGAGCTATCAGAGTATACTGTGAATTTTTATTTTTACACAATAAATGGAAGCAAACAACTTATGTGCCACCTTTTATGTATTTCACGACCCCTGTTTGTTTACCTCCCCTTGTGCCTGATATCTTGGACCCAACATACCTACTCATTATTGTGCCAAACCATTTTATCTTGTAGTAGATGAGGGTGTATTTGTACTAGCCTTCTGCAGTATATTAGTGTGCACTGAATAGGTACATAAAACTAGCAATAACTTTGCCAAGTTTATGTACGGAAAAGTGTACTTGTAAGCATTTCCTTTAATATATGGGCTTGACTTTGACTAACAGCCTCTGGTTCAGAACTTAAATCTTGCACCATGCCCAGTGCTTCACACTCTCTCTATTACATCCCCTCCGTACCTTTGTTTTTTAAATGCGGAGGGTTTTTATCCATCTTTTTGGTAAAGCATAATGCGTGAACTGAAAATGACCCAGTGGGCTAACCGCACTTTTATGGCCATGTTACCACTTATGTCCCATTTTGTTCTTTGGGTTGCACATTTTTACATACAACTACTAAACGTATCCTAAATTTTATTTGTTTTTAGTTTTATATAGCGGGCCTGGGAATGTTAAGTTTGGGACTTTAATTGAGAGGTGTAGTCTTAGAGTTGTTCTGAAATACTGGGATAGGCATTATTACAGTGTGTTTTACTTCTTATATACATAGCGTTGTAAAACAGAAATTTTGTAGTAACATTACAGGTGTGGTCTTGCTGGGACTCCCAGTGGGCATAAGAGGCTGTCTGAGGATTCCTTTCCTAAGATCAGGCAGGGCTTCAGACCCTTTACTCCACAAGTACTTGGCAAAGTGCCTTAAGTTCTGCAGGGACCAAATACGGCATTGCTCCTGCAAGCTGCATTGTCGGGAACTCAGGTTTTTAGTGAAAGGTAATGTAAATACTTAGGCACAATAGCTGGTTTCAGACTTATTGTAGTAATAATCGAGAGAATATTTGATAACTTGCAGCTTTAAAAAATATCCTTAATATTTTGGGGTTCTTAAAATGTAATTGCAAAATAAATTTTGGTTTTCTTCTGGTGTGTGTGTGTGTGTGTGTGTGTGTGTGAAGGAGAGAGAGAATCAGACTTGACTTTTCCTGTAGAATAATAATGTTTGTTTCCTGCATAAAAATACCTTGCCAGTAACACCAAAGAAAATGATTTAATGTTTTACAAGTTCAAAAATTTTCTTTAGGCTGAAGGCTGTATGTTTTTTCAGAAGTACTGATGATATACTCTATCCACAGCATTCTTACTGATAATACAGTACTTGTAGCTATCTATTCTAAAAGCAAATCCTTTAGTTTTGTAACTGCTTCCTTTGTCAAGTTTTGGTAGAGTTTTGTAGACTGTAACTATTTCCTCATTTTAATAAGTTGTACAGTTATTTGCATCAAATCTTTTTTACTAGTATGAAGTGCTCCTGTGTGTACAAGATCATGACGATCCAGCCATCGATGTGTGTAAAAAGCTTCTTGGCAAATACCCAAATGTTGATGCTAGGTTGTTTATAGGTAAGTAAAATGCAACTGCATGGCACAATTCATACCTTTATAAATGAATTGTAAAGAAGCTAACAGCAAAAAAAAATTGTGTGGTCTTCTAAACTGGGAAACCTGTGTTTGTCTGTGGATGCTGGTTCTGTAGTAGGACAGCCTCCTCAAAAGAAATATAAGTTTTTCATCAACATCCTGACACTAACTAAAAAAAAAAAACTTCAGGGAGGATGATTTTTGCAAATTAATACTTGCCGCTCTCTTCTACTGTAGAATCACTCCTCACAGCGCCAGGGCTGTGCAGCTTATTAAATACTTCAGCCTTAAGGATGCAAAAAACCAGTTGTCCATTGCGTCACGATACCAGTTGACTAGGCCTGAAAACCCAGAAATGATTTTAGTGTGTGACCATGTACCTTCACGATAGTAGGTCTTCTCCTGAGAAATTTTCCTATTCCACATCCTTATAGGATAGGGCCACCTCCTCTCCGCTATGTGCCTTGTGTTTAAAGGAGAGGAAAGGATCTTTGGTGCCTAAAATCTTTATTGCACTCCCTGCTTAACTTTGAACAAAGCAGAATGATGTCTGGTACTCAGCTAGGGACAAAAATGCTGAGTTTATTATTTTTATTTGTATTACCATAGTGCCTAGGAGCCCCAGTCATGGCCCCAGGCCCCTTTGCTCTATCTGCTATAGCAGGCCTGCACAACATGTGGCCCGCACAGGCTCATGGTGTGGCCCGTGGGGGATGAGTAGGGGTGGAGTGGGGGGAAGTGGATGGGGGCGGGGCAAGGGCAGGGCTTTTTGGCCCGCAGCTGGTTTTTTTGCAGTAATATGGCCCTCGCTGCTTTCCAAGTTGTGCAGGCCTGTGCTATACAAACAGAGAACAACAAATTGGTCCCTGCACCAAGGAACTTTTAATTCTATTCTCCCACCCAATCAAAAAAAAAAAAATCATACCCAAGAGAGTCAATGCCATATATTGAGTTGGCAAACTCAGGAGAAGGGGACACTAACCCCTTAGAATGCAGTCTCTCAGCCCCAACAGACAGCTGGGCTCCTTTTGTATGCACAAGGCCCTCAGTATGATAAACAGTAATTTAGTGAGCTTATAATATTGTCTCTAATACAAAATTTAATAAAACTGTTCTTTGGAAAAATACAGTATCTGTTAATGGGAGGAATGTGTCACATGTAATATGTCACATGTAGGCTTCAACTGTCTTCATTGTTTGGCTAAGAACACCTCTGAAACTCCATTCAGGTCAAGGTTAGCATTTACCATTACCACCCTGATTTGTGGGGAGTGATACAAAGTCTGTATTCTATTACATATTTGTAAAATAGCTTCTGGATTTTGGAAACATGGATGATGTGTATAACTGTGTTTTATTTTTAAGGTGGAAAAAAAGTTGGCATCAACCCCAAAATTAACAATTTAATGCCAGGGTATGAAGTTGCCAAGTATGATCTCATATGGATCTGTGACAGTGGAATTAGAGGTAGGTGTATGGCAGTGGTTTTGTAGTGGTACTTTTGTACTGGTGATCCCTTTCACATAGCAAGCCTCTGAGTGTGACCCCCCCCTAATAAATTAAACACTTTTTTATATATATATATTTAACACCATTATAAATGCTGGAGACAAAGTGGGGTTTGGGATGGAGGCTGACGGCTCGCGACCCTCCAGGTAATAACCTCGCAACCCCCTGAAGGGTTCTCACCCCCAGTTTGAGAACCCCTGGAGCATGGTGTGATGGTGGTGTTTTAAATGTTCTCTTGAAATAGTTTACTTTAAAAATACAGTACTACTTACAGACTACTTGCTTCTTGGCTGTACTTCTAGGCCGACAATCAAATTCTCATAAGACTATACATTAAGATTGACTTCAGATTGAGTTACAACTGTTAAAGGACACTGTCTGCTTTAATTTGGGATCTTGAATGACATGGCTTCTGAATTCAAATATATGAAATGTCAT
Source organism: Dermatemys mawii (assembly GCA_007922305.1). Lineage (NCBI taxonomy): Eukaryota > Metazoa > Chordata > Testudines > Dermatemydidae > Dermatemys > Dermatemys mawii. The sequence goes on along the minus strand of ML677392.1, from coordinate 1,893,279 downwards.
CTGTACTCCAATTTAATGGATTTTTGATCACGCCAAACCTAAATTAAGCTGCACCTGTGTAATTAACGCTCCATGTGTAGCTCTGCACAGACACAGGCCATAAATGCCATAGCATTGGTTTTTCTTATTGAGTAATCGATTGGTGGTTTTGTACATACACGCTCTAAGATGAAATAGGCATGTCTCTTGTTGTAATGTAGAAGTTAAAAAAGAGACTTCAGTCCTAAGTAATGTCTTTCAGTAAAAGTAGCAAGTCCAGTTTTTAGATTTAGAGGATGTTTGCACTTCTAAAAATGAAAAAAGTATTTTGATACTTCTAGTGATTAGAGTACTAGTAACTCAGTTTCAGGTCTTGACCATAACTATTTCTGCCTTTGTAGAAAATCTAATTTTAAAAAATTGGTGTCAGTTTTTATTGTCCCACTGCTGCCAGTCTGCAAATTGTTAGAAACTTATGCTAGACTGTAAATGTTAACAGCTCCAGTATTAGTGGAATTTTTTGTTGTGCAAAAATATAGTTCACCAAATATATGACTGACCTTTTCTGCGCTTTTAGTAGTAGAATACGAGTTTGAATATATCTCTATAGAGTGAACTTCACGACCACTAATGAACAAATGATTTGAGTTCAATGTTTGCATACTAATAATCTATTTATCATTTATTTAGTAACACCAGACACCCTAACTGATATGGCCAATCAAATGACAGAGAAAGTTGGATTGGTCCATGGCTTGCCCTATGTAGCAGACAGACAGGGCTTTGCTGCCACTCTAGAACAGGTGAGTGCAGTATTACTTTCTGTTATGGTTTCTTTCCAACAATATGTGTTACTTTTAATGAGCTTTTCAAAATTTATTTTTTTTTTTTTTAAATATTTGGTAACATTTGTGTGAGTATTAAGCCTAGTTTACAGGAAATTTAACTGTGTTGACAGTCTGTGGTTCAGTGTCTCAGATTACAACTTTATATAAAATAAAGGTCTATTATGGTTTGTGAGAACTGGTCAGGAAATTCACTGCTTTCAGCACCGTGCCCAGTTGATTGAGCTTCCTCTGGTTTTGTGAGGTAGGGGAAGCTTTAGAATTCGCCTCTGAGGTGCTAGCAGAACTAGAATTGAGACTGTTACTGCCCTTTGTTTAAGCAGCAGTTCTTGACCATTGGATCGCTGTATTACAGAACAAATAGACCCTCCCTTGATATCCCAGCAGCCTATTCACAACTCTGCTGCCAAAAGGGCTTTCATGCTGTTCCTGAAAGCCCCTCTCCCTGCCTGGATGGGGACTGTGGGCTAATGATTTTGGAGAGGTACTGTGGGTTAACAGTTTTATGGAGAGACTTGTGGCTATTTGCCTTTGGATGAATTTCATCCTTCATAAATATTTACTTTAATATAATTGTAAGCAGAAATATATACGCCACCTCTTCTGAAAAACTATTCCTAGCGTAAAAACATTTAGTATAGCTGTGAACAAAAGAACAATAATGGCATAAGGCAAGACTCGGGTGTAGTCTGTGTGTGATCTGATAGTAAACACTTTATTTATAGTAACTTTTTTGTAAAACCACTGATGGGCCACTTACAGGAACTGTAACAATGTGCATATTTTATTCCTGAAGACCATTCTTCATTTAGAGTGATTGGAAATTTATGATGTAAATAAAAAGGATCAAATTAAAATGTTGTCGTTTGAATAAACAAAACTTTAAAATCTCAGGAAATCCAGAGTGAAGTTTCCATTTAAAAAAAAAAAAACACCAAAAAATCCCTGATTTTTTTGCCTTGCTAAAGCATATCCTTTAGCTATTCACTAGATACCCCTTCACAACCAATCACAAGGCTTTCTTTACGCTTCCAAAGCTGAACCATTGCATCCTTCCAAAGCACCACAACTGAGAGATGCCTCTGTGTAGTCCAGAAACACTGCCCTGAATTTTCCATCACATAGTGAAATGGGTAGTCTATGACTGAGTCCACCTTTCACACTATATATTGACTTGGATATTTAACTGTCCCTCTTTTCCTTTACCCTCCTAATACAGTATTACTAGTGATACCGTGTCATCAAGATAAACAAAGATGTAGCTTAATTTGTGTATGCTACACTCTTCTAAAACTTGAATTTGTATTTAACAACGCTGCATATTTTTAAATCTGCAGCCATGACCTTATTAGGTGCATTATTGCTAGAGTATGGGTACCAAACTCCAAATATCCTGATTCTCAAACATTTTTGTTTGCTTTTACAGAATCCCAGTGAACAGTTATTTAGGGTAGATTTCCAGCCTTGGTGTTATTTGATAACATGCTTTCATTTAATAACTTCCACAACTTAATGTTTTGGTTTTGAAGAACTATAATTGCAAAGTTAATATTTTGTCAAGTGATTTTAATGATGTTGTTTTTTTACATTGTAATTGATGGTGGCAGTTGGCAGAGCAAAATTCAGTTTACAAACTGATACTTAATTGCTTAGTCTCTCTCTGACATGCTCTTGATAAGCTTAGCAGAACTCTATTTTTATTTTATAATTTCAACAGATATAGATTATTTTTAAGCATTTTCTATTTTTTACTGATTTTTGAATTTTCAGTTATGGGAAATTTTTGTAGGGATCAGACAATTACTTAATGAAAGACATTGAGATGCAAAAAAATTAAAGCTTTGTAACCATTTAAGTACAAATGGTCAACATCATGTGTCAAAATATACAACATAAATATCCTTAAATCAAACTAAGTTCTCAAGCAACATTTTTCTTAATTGAAATTTACAGATAGGCAAGTATTATTGAGGGAAATATTTTTTGTTGATTTGTGTGTGTACAGTGAAATTGACATTTACAGTCTAAAAATCTAATCCTTCCAAGCCTAACTGTTGATATATATATCTCGCTCTGTGTGGGGATGTGTGTGCGTTCGTGCACGTCTGCAAATGAGCACAAATAGTAGATAGGGCTAGTGAAACAATCTCTGCTGGATTCCTCAAAGGCCTTTGGAAGTTCTTCTAAGATGATTATGATGATGATAGGTGAAACCTCAGCTTAATATTTTTATAAAAATAACTCAAAAATTCTCCATCTACCCTTCTTAAGATCAATACTCTATACAATTCTGATTTGAGGATTCATGGGACCACAGATTTGATTTATTCTAGATCAAGTTGTTTTTGAGACTGTTCATCAAAATTGCTTGTGTTTCGTGTTCTGCACCAGTGTAATAGATTCAAATGGATAGTTGCAGAATTGTAGAAGGGGTAGTATGTTGTATATGTTCTGGTCTCCTGTGTCATAAAATCTTGTTTTATCTAAGTCTGAGTTCTTGGACTATGTACTCGTAATAGGGCAGTAAAACACAATAAATAGTTTAAGTGGGAATGAGACAATGTAAAGCAGTAAGAAGTCATAACAAATATTAATACATTAACAAGTAAATTTCATCGTGCCTAATACAACATGAGAGATTGGTATTTGTAAAGTGAATAACTTTTGAAACAAAGCTGCTTTCTTCAGTTTAGGACAAGAAGTGAAAGTGTAGTTTTTGATTCTTTCTGTGCTGTTCTGTACTGTGCAGGCAGAGGAGTTTCAAAGCAAATAAGATAGCACAATACAAAAAGTGGTAGCTTGAAAGGTTTTCTGCAAAGTTTCTTTTAGTGAAGTCAGCCATCTTTATCCAGTCGTTGTGTTGTCAAAAATCTTTTAGAGAAATAAATCTGATAGTAAAGATGCTATAAGTGAAGTAGAAAGTCATCTGACTAGAAAAATAACTTGCAGAAATTGTCTGCATAGTTTTAAAGCCCAATTTATTACTACTTTTATCTTTCTGTAGGTATATTTTGGCACTTCACATCCCAGGTCGTATATTTCTGCCAATGTAACTGGCTTCAAATGTGTAACAGGAATGTCTTGTCTGATGAGAAAGGATGTATTAGACCAAGCTGGAGGACTGATAGCTTTTGCACAGTACATTGCTGAAGATTACTTTATGGCCAAAGCAATAGCTGACCGGTAAGATAACTTCCAATGAGTCTCCTTTAGACAATATTAAGTTTACAGTATGTTCAATACTTACATTCTTTGTTTTTGTAAGATAAAACTGATGCCTCTTAGTTAAATATTTGATTTGAGGCACATTCACTGTGTATGTTTAAAGTTATGGCAGGTGTTCAAATGTAGTGTATAAGTAGCAGCATAAGCCCCTCATTCCCCCTTCTGTCTCCTGTGCATGAAATGTCCTCTCTGAATTAATGTGTAGGCTGCTACCCTCTACTCTTGCAAGTACCTTCTGAGGAGCCACTTTTTCTGGGACCTCCGCAAGGAGTTAGCAAACAGGAGATGTCCAGATTGTGCAGTATTGGGGATATATGATTTTATTGTTGGGGGGGGGGGGGAACCCTTTTCAGTTGATTTGGAACCTCCAAGCTATGCAGATACTAACCTATGGAATCATGGAATTATTTTCATTACCATGCTCATCCTTTCTCCTACTGATAGTCACGTTCTTTGCATCTTGTTGCAAATAAGAGTGCAAGCTCTTTTGTGGCAAGGTACGTGCCTACCTGTGTTAGTGGTATGTTGGCCCCAAAGAGATTGTGACTGGCTGGGGTTTTTAGGCACTGCCACAGTGCAAATAACTAAGAATGATGGTGGAAGCGTATGTCCATTTATCCTATATGAATAGATTGAGAAGCAAGTTTAATTGCTGCTCAATTTCAGAAGTCTACAAGAGATCAGTTTTCCTGTGAGCACGGCACAAACATAATCTATATTGTTGCTGTTGGCTCAGGTTTTCTGAAATAGCAATATGTTACTCCTTTTTCAGTTACCATTCTCTCTTGTGTGTGGAGAGAGAAATTATTGCTTCTGTTCAGCATGATAGTTTAACAGTTTTATTACAGCATAAATGGTAATAACATGTCTGTCAACACTTGAGTTGTTCTTTATGTATATTATTTGGAAGTTACTTATGACGTGCATTCATTTTCAGAGGTTGGAAATTTGCAATGGCCACACAAGTTGCAATGCAAAACTCTGGTTCATATTCCATTTCACAGTTTCAATCCAGAATGATCAGGTAAAAATTCTGACTATATAGATCTTTCTCCGTCATTGCCTCCAATCAGTTCACAATTATAAGGTATAATGCACTTTTCCGATCTAACCATTTGACCTAATAGAACTGCTAAAGTACAGTAACTCCTCACTTAATGTTGTCCCAGTTAACATTGTTTCGTTGTTACACTGCTGATCTGTTAGGGAACAAGTTCGTTTAATGTTGTGCAATGCTCCCTTATAACTTTGTTTGGTAGCTGCCTGCTTTTTGTCCCCTGCTTGCAGGATTCTCTGGAAGAACAACCCCTTCTTATATGGATTAGAACGTGGGGGGCTGGCAGCTTCCTGCCCGCCCCTCTCCATCAGCTCCCCTAAATTCCCTCTAGGGTATGTGGCTCGGCAGCTTCCCAGCAGCAGTTAAGGTCGCCCTCCCCACACTGTCGTGCTGCTCCTGAGAGCTTCCTGCTTGCTGCGGGAGGGGCGGGAGAGGGGTGCTGATATCAGGATGTCCCCCTGCTCTGTACCCCCTCTCCTCAAAGGGGAGGACAGAAGGGAGGGAGCTTTCTTCAAGTTGTTGCTTCCAGTCTGAACTGGCTGATTAGCTTAAAAGGGCAATGTACTTGAAGTGAGCTCAGTGTACTTAAAGGGGCAATGCACATCTCCCCCTCTCTCATGCTCTCACTTATGCACGCATCCCTGAGCGCTTTGGAAAGTCAGCACCTGTGCAGCTGTGCATGTGCTGTCACGAGGAGGGTTTGGTGTGCTCCAGCTGGATAGCGTGGGCTCATCATCATGTTCAGTTTTTGCAGGGAAGTGTTTGCAGCTACTGCCCTGTATCTATTGTGTTTCCTCTTTCCTGCCTCAGTCCATGCTGCCTTGTAGAGTATGAGGCTACATTAACAACAGGGTATTAATCCTTGAGGACTCAGCTAAATGCTAGTTCATCATTTAGCAGTAAGGCATTCCCTTGGAAATATTCCACCCTCTTACTCCGTCATCTCAACCAAGCTTCACAGTCGTTTATTGATGTGTATAATATTAAAATGTAGATTTAAAATTATTTAAAACGTATGCTATATGGGCACATAATGTCTTTTTGTCTGGTGAAAATTTTTTTCCTGGCATCTAACCCCGTCACCCCCCAATTTACATTAATTCTTATGGGAAAATTGGATTTGCTTAACATCATTTTGCATAAAGTCACATTTTCGTTAACATAACTACAACGTTAAGTGAAGAGTTACTGTATCAGTTTACATTTTGATACAGCTTTCATTCAGGAGATCTTTCTATTGTATTCTTGAGAGAGCAATAAACACTGAACAGCTTTTAATAAAACAAATATAAAAATGTAAGCAAGCATTGTTTTAAATACTTCAGTACACTCGAGCAGAGAAGTTTTGGACTTTGTGTGCAATAACCATATAACCAATATTGTTTATGGCATTATTTCCTTGAGTGGGTATTAAGCAAAAGATTAGAGAAATGTTTTATTGAAAATCATAAACTTAAAGCACAATTTATTGGGGGAAGGGGTAGAAATGAAAACAGAATTCTAACTATGTATTATTGTCTGGTATTAAAAATAGACTTTATTTTTTATTTTAGGTGGGCCAAGCTGCGAATTAACATGCTGCCTGCTACAATAATTTGTGAGCCAATCTCTGAGTGTTTCGTTGCCAGTTTAATTATTGGATGGGCAGCTCATCATGTTTTCAGATGGGATATAATGGTTTTTTTCATGTGTCACTGTTTGGCATGGTTTATATTTGACTACATTCAGCTAAGGGGTGTCCAGGTATGTAGTTGGAGTCCATATTGACATGTGTCTTATACTGAAAGATATTGCAAATGCCATTATTTCAGTTTAAGCTGACTTCACTTGAGAATCTTGTATAAAACACCATCCTGGGAGATAGGATAGAACTTGGCCTCATGCGTTTTCTGCTCTTACATTCATGCAACCCCAGTTTAAATCAGTGTGTAGGGCAGGACAGAATTTGGCTCTCTGCTCTAGTTTTGCTGTGTGTAAACACTGCCTCTCTGCAAACTTAGGGAATTTTGAAATACAATACCTAAAAGACAAGCATCTTCTCTAGATGTTTGCTTACATGAGCCTGTCGTTTTCCTTTCAAGATATTATGCACTCAAATGCCTAGGGAGGGAAAAGGTATGAAATACTTGTGGCCGAAAACCTAGCTTATTCCTGGTGGTGCAAGAGGAGACTGGGTTTTTTTAACCTGCTTTAGCTGCATCGCCTGTGGGGCGAGCTGTGGTGGTGATTCCTCGCTTGAGAAGGCGCCTAGCTATGATTTGAGCCAGCACATTAAAAATAGAGCGGCATGAGACCATAGGCATGGAATTAGGATGGCTAGCCCTTGCTGCTTCTTGCACGGCCACGGCTGCACTCTGTTTTAACATGCTGATTTGATCAGAGCTAGTGTGGTTTTGTCTCCTGGAGCTGGGGATCACACCCTTAGCTCTAAGTATAGACATATCATGTGACTTAAGAAAGCGGAGAATGTTAACAACATTTAACAATTAAGAATGTTGACAACATGGATGCTGTTGTATATTTAAGAAGTGACACCTTAAAGACTAACTAAAGTATTATACATTCACCCTAACTTGGAAATGGTACAGAAAACTATAAAATGAGCAGTAGAAATGCAATGAGGGGACTTATTACTGGCCGGGGCGGGAGGAGAAGACGACTTGACCAGAATTTCAATTGTGGGAAACCATTGCATGGATCATAGTGTTCTGTTCTCGAGGTGGCACTGCAGGAATTTTTCAAATTGCTCCCTTCTTTCTGCACCACTATCCCTCTCCTTCCCTCTTTTTCCTAAGGGAAAAAAAACTTAGAATGGAATAGCATTGAAATCTTGCTTTTTTGGTCTTGTGCCTTGTCCTCCTCCTTGCAACACCCCTAGTGGTATGAAATTGATTCAAAATCAGTTTCATTTTAGTACTGGAGGCAAAGAAAGAGCACAGGCAGGATTGGAGTCCTGGACAGTCTTATCTTTCTTCACCTTGCCATCTGACCTTTGTTTTGGTGATGCTGGTCCAAATCCTCAGGAGCATTTCACCCTTCTTGGGCCAGACTGTCAGTGTACTCATACCAGATGTTCTTCTTTGGGCAAAAGGATGATCTTGCAATGGCATATGGCTGATTTGGGGGCTCATTCTCCACACACCTTCTTTACTGTCGCAGTAGAGAGGAAGGGAGAGGCAGAACCACATGTCCCACTCTGCTTCATAGACTTTGGTGTAGGTGCCTTGGCTCCATGTGGCCCTCATCAGCTGATATGACTTAGAAACCTCTCTCTGGTTGTGCTCAGACAGCATCTGGTGGAATGCATGCACCATGAGCAAGGCTAGCATTGGATAGTGCCAGTGAGAGCTTTGTGCCAGTTTTGCACTTCCCTCTCCACCCTCTTCATCTTACGTGCTTTTCTTTTGGAATGAAATACACCGCTGTGCAGAGGGACCACACAGGACTTGTGAACCATTTACATCCTCCTTTAGGCCCTGTTCTGCATGCTTCAGTGGTGCATAGGTCTTGTGCCATGCTCTCTGTACAGGATGGATTTCACTCTTTGGGTACCCAAGCATCTGGCCCACTAACTACTACTTTAGTGTGTGAGAGATGTTTTTCCAAATCACCTGTGGCCTAAAAAGGAATGTCTACTTGAAGGTCTCTTTGCAGTCTTCATTTAAAGATACAGCTATCTAATGAGAAACTTGAGCCACTCTCCTTCCCCCGATCTCCTCCTCCCGCACACAAGTGATTTCTCAAATCCTGTTAACGATCATGCCCTGATCCTATCATTTAATGTGTAGCATTCATCATGGCAAAGGACTAGTTAACTTTGTTTGAAAAGTACAATTTTCATACTGTGTATGTGAAAATAATATAAGCTTCCTTTTGACCAAGAGTACTTTTGAAATTGTGTCGTCTTATGATTTGTTTCTAAGTGTCTGATCCATCTCCCAGTAAAGTTAATTAACTTCATTGGGTGTTGAATCAGGCCTCAAATCATTCCACTATGGCTGAAACACAGTACAGTATTAAAACTATTTAGTAAACTGGTTGCTTTGAAATTGGGCAGGCTACAGAATGTTGACAACATGGATGCTGTTGTATATTTAAGAAGTGACACCTTAAAGACTAACTAAAGTATTAGAGCATAAGCTTTCGTGGGCTAATACCCACTTCATCAGATGCATTAGCCCACGAAAGCTTATGCTCTAATACTTTAGTTAGTCTTTAAGGTGCCACAGGACTCTTTGTCACTTCTGCAATTCCAGACTAACACGGCTACCCTTCTGATTGTTGTATATTTAGAGGATAATTGCTTAACCAAACACATTTTAATTGATAAAAGACTGCACACATACACTTCTCTTTAGACAAGATGTGCCCATCAGATAAATATTGAAGTTAGTAGTTGCATTAAATATTAATGTCTGTTTCATTCCCAGGGTGGTGCTCTGTGTTTTTCAAAACTTGATTATGCAGTAGCTTGGTTCATCAGAGAATCTATGACAATATACATTTTCCTATCTGCCTTATGGGACCCCACTATTAGCTGGAGGACAGGACGCTACAGGTTACGCTGTGGAGGCACTGCAGAGGAAATCCTTGATGTATAGCCCCAGCTTTGTGACTGTATTTCAAAAAAGGAAAAAAAAGGAGGAAAAAAAAGTATTATAAATTATGTTTATATAAATGCTTTTAAAAAAATCTACCTTCAATAGTTTTATTACTTGTATGTTTTGGTATTTGTTCTTTAATTTATTTTTGCATGGCACTTGCATCTGTGAAAAAATACATCTATAGGTTTGGCCAAATGATACCTTCTTTTTTATGTATAAAAGGAAATCAAGAGAATTGGTCCCAGGAACCATTTTCTTTATGAATGCTCTGCAGTAAACTCTAAAGACAATATCCTTCAGTACAGGAAAAGCTTCCTGCTGTGTGGTACGCTATCTTAGTAAATTGAGAGGTAAAATGACCTTTGTCCATTGGATTGCAGCAGATTGGAGAGTAACTTCACTATAGAAGTACAACAGGCTTCTGCAGCATTTGAAAGATGGAGCTAGTAGCGGAACACTAGGAGAGAAGTCCTTAGATGCTTCATGCCTACCTCTTGTAGTCGCTGCAGAGCAAATATAAATTAATAGATAACTAGGCCTTGCAAAAAACAAAAGCTGGAGTCTTGTATTTATATGTATATATTAAAAACTATTTTTTTTGGTCTCGTTGCAATGAACCAAAAGTGGACTGAGTTTGATTGGGTGGGTGGCTGGAGTTATTAGTTAGCCATGTGTTGAGGGCATCTTTTGGCCAACTCTGATTGGTTCTGTCTTGAACCATTGTTATCACTGTGCTGTAATTAGCCTCTCTAATCCCCTTCATCATTCCCGTCCTCTTTAAGGAGGTTTTTGTTTCTGTGAGTGAACATTTTGATAATTGTGGGGGGGGGGGGGGGGGGGAGATGGATTTCAAAAACATTTCACACATGAGCTATTTTCTTACAATGTCTTATTGTTAATAATGTAATTTCATGATGCAGGTATTTAATGTCATTTTTAAGTGAGCATATAATATACCTATACTAGTCATGAATAAATATTAAATTGCAGTAGATATTGTGAGTATATTAATGGGCAGGATGAATTTGCTGTTACTGATTACATTGTAACCTTAATTTAACTAAGTCTACACTCTTGGCTTTTTGCCTTCTACTTTTAGTCTAGTCTTTAAATTGGATTTTTTATATTCCAATGGTATGATTAAGGACTAGATTATAACCAGGTTGTAAATGCATGCTGTACTCTTTCCCTTTCTGCTCCTATGAGCTTTTCTCTCATCCCCATTGTGAGATTGTTCTTAACTTGTGGTGAACTGGACTTGTTTGGTTTTTTTTGTTTAAATATTTTTTTTTAAAATTTATAAACCGTACAAAGCAAAATTAGAGAGGGACACTGCATAAGCCTTATGGTTTTTTATAACTGTATACTGCTTCTTCTTGAGAATGGGATGATTGTCTGCTACTAAATGCAGGGCTAGCATTGCCACTATGGCAGCTTTAAATCCTAATTTATACGCCACTCCTATGTCAAAGCATAATGTGTAGCATATTAGCAATAATTATATGTATTTATAAAAAAGGACAATTTTTCACCTTACTGAGCCAATCCATTATTTGTCTATTTGATATACACACACTGACGTGTGTGTGTGTATATGTGTGTACATATTCTGGGGCAAAATGCTTCACCCAGTTTCATATTCTTTTGCCTTATGACATCACTGAATTTGTTTTTGGAGGGCATTTTTCTACATGGAAAAAAAAAAAAGGCTTTTTGATGCATGTTCCATTCTTTACATGTGAATCGGGGAGAAAGTCTTCCTGAGGAAAGGTGCACACTGAAAACCAGTCTAGTTGTGACCCACTAAAAGGTTGCTTTTTAATCACTACAGCAGCTGAATTTTGTTGACAATGTGTATATTTTATTTGTTTCATGAAGTTTGGTTGACGCCATTCATTGCACTGCTAAAGTGAAGCCGAGCTTAAGTTATGCTGTTCTCCATGTGGGCAGTGTAAAAGAAAAACCAAAAAGGCTGAACAGACTTCATTTTTTTAAAGTTTGTAGGTATGAAGAATAACTGTGTTGATGTGCTTTTTGCACCGGTGGAGCCACCTTCACTAAAGAAAGATGACGCTTCACTTAAGCAAACAGCTTGATTTCTTGTATTGTTAAAAAGTTGTTGACGAAACGGAAACCAATACTTTTGAGTACTGCAGAGGGCACTGCAACAAAACTGCATAAAAGTTATGGTTAGTTTTAAAAGTCTTGATCAACAGATGTCTAGAATATACCATGTTTATTTAAAATCACTGTCTTGTTTTTGTTTAAAAAAATAAATTTTGAATAAATCGAATGTTTGGAATATAAATCTGTGTTTAACTTTATTCAGCTGAATTAATGATGCCTTACGCACACACGCACACACCCCTTGTTAAGTACCAGTAGTTGTTGTGCTGTAAAATAAAAAAATAATTTTAATTCATAGCATTTCTATGGTGCTATTCTCTGTAGCAATTGAATCCAGATTACTACAACAAATATGATCCAGTTGATTTTGGAAAATGTGCATAGCAGAGCGTTTCTAGAAATTTGTCCATACTACAACTTTGAACTACTTTAAAGAACTCCACATGGCTTCTAATTAACAAAAGAACAAAACTTACAAAAAGTGTGTTCTGAACCCTGCTAAGGAGTTTCCTCTGAACACATTTCAGCCTAACGGTTCATTTGTGGAAGGTTTGCTGCAGAAACATGGTAGTTTTCTTACAAGCAACTCAGTTCTACAACACAGTGTGAAAAAGGTACGGAGTTGCAAAGTATTTACTTCCCAACCAGAAAGTAAACACAGATTTAGTATGATCATGCATTAAAATAAGCATACCCGCAATTACCGAAATTAAATGATGACTTCAGGGTGGTTTTGTGCTGTTGGACATTTGAAGCTTACATACCTATGGAGTCTGTTTATGATGGCACATTAATTAAAGTGATCATTTATTTGAATGTGATCAGTTAATACACTTCTTAAAACAGCATTGTCTTCCTATAGTTATGAGGTTTAGGGCAAAGGTCATAAGTTATGGGGCTGAATTATACCCGTGATTTGTCCCATGACTCCATAGGAACATCTGTGCTGGTTCCTGAAGTGGTTTTGTGAAAAGTCCTCCTATTTGCATATGTGTAATGAGCTTGCTGTAGTCTGATTACTGTACATTATACTTTGCTTCTGTAAAGGAAACATTCATCCACTGATCTCAAATAATTGTAGCAAGGTGGGTATCATCCCCATAGAACATGTGGAAATTGAGGCAAAAATGGCTCCCGCCCATTAGTACTTGAAAACACAGGTATGTCTACTCTGTGGTTGGAAGTGAGCCTTCTATCCCAGGGAGGCAGAGGTGTGTTGGGGCAGGCACTAGCATGCTAAAAATAGCTGTAAACATGGCTCTGGCAGAGGCTCAAGCTAGCCACCCAGCTTAGACTTGGGGATAGGGTAAGCTTGAGCTAGGGTGTCTATCCCAAGCCTCTGCTGATGCTCACGGCTATTTTAGTGAGCACAACATCTGTTAGCAGAACTCTGCCTGCCGGGGCTGGGAGGTTCATTTTCAGCTGCAGTGTAGACACAACTGTATAGCATTGTACAAATGCGGTCAAGGGCCTGTGTGTAAACAGCTATTGCCTACTACTGTAAGTACGAATAGCTCTTTCATCACCATGTATTTTATGCAGGCTTCCCCAAGCTTCCTGCCAACTTTTGTTTTCTCTCCCCTCAACCTTACTTTTTGTCCACGGAGTTGGCTTTATGGTTTGAAGTCCCTCCTAGCCTTTCTGGGGTCCCTTGTTATGATTGGACACATGCATTTTTGGTGCTGTCTGCCACTTTGGAAAAAAAATGTTTTTCTGGTATTTAAGTGGATACAATACAAATAAAATGTCACTCCTCTTCCTGATTTTAGAAGGATTTGTACAATTTGTACAGTTAATAACTTAATTTAGAATCTTTTTGTCTGTCTTGACAATGAAATAAAGAGGTGTTAATACATATAGTTGATGCATACTTAGAGAAATATGATTTATGCAGTGAGTACATTTCTAAATCAAGTCTGTTAATACTTTGCAGCCTTTGTGTAATTGTTTAGTGATGGAGAAATACAACCTAGGAGTTAGTTACTTTGTACAGGGCCCAGTTGTTTTGTGTTCCATGTTATAGTCAGAGTTTGTGATTCACTCTTAGTCTGGTCTTATTTAATTTTGGCTATGAGCAGATAGATCATACTGGATATATATTGCATCCTCTGCTAAGGCCTGATGGTCCCTTCAGGCTTCTGAGAGCTCTCTTTGCACACTGACTTCAGTGGCTCTTCTCTTTGGCAGGAGAGAGTTACCCACTGATCGAATAATGGGAACATTTCGCATGAAACGTTTTGCAAAAAAAAGTGGGTCCTTTTATTTTTAAATATATATTTCCTTTTTAATTTTCAACCAAGCCTCTTCAGACCTTTAGGGGGGCATTCATCTCCTCACAGGATCAGAGCCTGGAAGCAAGGAAGTAAAGTATATCCTGCATTTCAGAAGCCGAAGGAATGCCCATCCATCTGCTACTATATTTGCAGCATGTGGATAAAAGCAGTGATATTACACTTTTACGCCAATTTGTTTTAAAACACCTACCTCTGACACTTTAAAACTTTTAGGAGCTTTTAAAGGATTCAGCCAACCTGTCACAACCAGAAGAAGGGCCAGTTTTAGCAGTGACGTGAATACTGCAATGTTGCCTGCAAAATACACAGTACCCCAATTAAGGGTTGGTTTCCTGGATGTGGGAAATTGCATCTTATGAGAAGATGATACAGATTGTCAGCCTCATGACCACAGAGTGAAGTGTTACAATATCGGGGGAAAAGCTTCCTGGAAATTACAACCACCTCCTCCGTTGTTGTTGTACTCACTGTGACGCAAATCCTTCTGGCTGTTCAAAGGTCCAGTAAACAGGCTTTGCACATGGGAAGGGGATGTATCTGAGAGAGAGAGACAGAATTTGTCCCCACCCCGCTTCCCTTCTGACTCACAGTTTTGGAGCTTCTGCATGGCCATTACTGCAGTCCAGGGGTGCTGGAACTAGGGATGCATCAGAACCCCCAACGTGAAGTGGCTTCCAGCAAATGCAGAGTTTGCACAATTTTGTTCAATGGCTTTTTGCACCCACACTACAAAAATTGTTCCAACACGTCTGCTGCAATCCATGGACTATAGCACCCTCTGTGGCCACTGTAATCTGCCTTAGATTGGCTACTTTGCACTAGCATCCTTATGTCTGCAAAGAAGCAACAATATGAGCCTTGCCAGTGATCCACAAGGATTATGGGTAAGCATAACAGCAGCCACCGGAGCCATTGACTCTGGCAGTTTGTAGCTTTAACTTGTGTTATGACCAGGGCCAGAAGGAAATGAACACCAGTTCCTTACTGGCACTTCCTGTGTAGAACAGCTTTATTAAGTGGTGTTGGAAGAAAACAGAATCACTGGGAAAGTGGAGCAAACGAATCTGCCTGAATCTTTGTCTGGAAGTGATCCTAACAGAGAACTGCAGGAGGTGATTGCTTCCAAATTTTTCTGGAAGTTAGTAGTACTGAAGAAAAACCAACAAAGACAGAATCATCCACATTCAAAGACATCCTGAGCCAAGGCACAATTTTAGTCAGGAATGCCGCATCATCTTCAAAAGAACCCAGCTGCCAGATGAGAGCAGTGACCATCAGATTATAGAGGTGCTCCAGGAGAACAGTTACGGTCATATCTAGACTTCAGAATGCAAGAGTGTTTTCCATTGGGATGCAATGAAAAATGTGGTCAGGTCTGATGTGAAGCAGCCGTTTCAAAATTCTGCACATTCAAATGCCCTTGCTTAAAAATGTATCTACTACAACTTCCTTCTGAGATTACCCTCAAATCTGGAGTATCCTGTCCCAGGTGAAAATCTGAACCCAGATCAAAATTTTGCAAATACTCCCTACCTTTGCCTACTATGTGTAGCTCTGATTCTGTTTTCTGTGTATTTACTTTTCCCTATAAGAAGACTGCCCATCTGTCTCTGAAGTGTCTCTAGGCTCTGTTTGCCAGAAGCTGGGAATGGGTGACAGGGGATGGATCACTTGATGATTACCTGTTCTGCTCATTCTCTCTGAAGCACCTGGCTTGGGCTACTGTCAGAAGACAGGATAGTGGACTAGATGGATCTTTGGTCTGATCCAATATAGCCGTTCTTATGTTTGTAGTAAACTACCATCCACTTAACAGCTTAAAGCCAGATCCTAAGGTGGTGTGATCATCATAGCACCTTTGAAGTCAATACTGCTATGATGATTTGAAGATTTGGCCCTTAAATTTGTAAGCAGCCTGCAAAGCAGGGATAGAATTCAGGTCCTTTGGCACCAAAAAAAACATAGGATCCAATCACTTGAGTTAAACACTCACTTTTAGGTATGCCAATATTAAGGCTTATAGTAACACTGACATCCCACAACAGTAGATGTTAACTGTACACATATATTCCCACGTGACAGTTGCAGCAGTGACTAAAGGTGTTTAGGAATCTCTTCTGCCCCGCACAGTGGAATTTAGCCACCTAAATAATGGAAGAATTCTACCTGGATTGGATTCATTCAAGTACCTGTATCTTTTTTGTGGTTGTTTCTTCTGCTCAGGATGCATCAGTGAACACAAATACGACCTCAAACAATGGAATATTTGCTATTTTACTTCCCGCAGTGAATGGTCCTCATTACTCTGTTGTACATAAACACAAAATGGTCTAGCACATCCACTAGCTTTATACAGGCTAGCTGCCCAGAGTACAAGAATCCTCCTCTTCCTCCTTTTCCCTCCCCCCAAATCCCACAGGTATGTAATCAGAGTAGCTAATCCATGCTGCCACTTACCTCTGCCGTGGTTACACTAGTTTTTGTTGTGTGTTAGCTCAATGAGAGCTAGCACAAGTATGACGACAAGCTTGGAACCACACCCATGGTTCCATTTATTTAAGTATTTTTAGATGTCTTCTGCATTTTCAAATTATTAATTTCAATTACAACATGGATTACGAAGTGTATAGTGCTCACTTTATTTTTTATTACAAATAGTTGCACTGTAAAAAACAAAAGAAATAGTATTTTTCAATTCACCTCATACTGTATGAGGTGAATTGAAAAATACTATTTCTTTTATTTCTTACAGTATAACTGTTTGTATTCATGTTGAATTTACAAATGTAGGATTGTGTACAAAAAATAACTGAATTCAAAAACAAAACAATGTCAAACCTACAAAAAACTGCTTCAGCCAGTTGCTCAGACAAACAAGTTTGGTTACAATTTGCAGGAGCTAATGCTGCCCATTTCTTGTTTATAATGTCACCTGAAAGTGAGAACAGGCGTTCGCATGGCACTTTTGTAGCTGGCATGGCAAGGTATTTACGTGCCAGATGCGCTAAAAATTCATATGTCCTTTTGTGTGTTGACCACTATTCCAGAGGACATGCTTCCATGCTGATGATGCTCATTAAAAAATTAGTTAATTAAATTTGTGCCTAAACTCCTTGGGGGATAATTCATTAAGGATCTACAACCTATCCTGAAGGGTGATCCCTCACACTCTCAGACCTTGGGAGACAGGCCAGTCCTCGCTTACAGACGTCCCCACCACCCCCAAACTGAAGCAAATACCTGCAACCACACAACAAAAAACTAACCCAGGAACCTATCCTTGCAACAAAGCCTGTTGTCAACTCTGTCCACATATCTATTCAAGGGACACCATCATAGGACCTAATCACATCAGCCACACTATCAGGGGCTCATTGACCTGCACATCTACCAATGTGATATATGCCATTATGTGCCAGCATGCTCCTCTGCCGTGTACATTGGCCAAACCAGACAGGCTCTGTGCAAAAGAATAAATGGACACAAATCTGATGTCAAGAATTATAACATTCAAAAACCAGTTGGAAAACACTTCAACCTCCCTGGACACCCAATTACAGACCTAAAAGTGGCAATTCTTCAACAGAAAAACCTCAAACAGATTCCAACGAGAAACTGCAGAACTGGAATTAATATGCAAACTGGACACCTTCCAATTAGGCTTGAATAAAGACTGGGAGTGGATGGGTCATTACACAAACTAAAAACTATTTCCCCCCGACTGTTACTAACACCTTATCAACTGTTTGAAGTGGGCCTGATTATCATTACAAAAGTGGTTTTTTCCTCCTGTTGATAATAGCCCATGTTAATTGATTTGTCTTGATAGAGTTGGTAAGGCAACCCCCATCTTTTCATGTTCGGGGTGTGTGTGTGTGTGTGTGTGTGTATATGTGTGTGTATAATCTTTCTACTGTATTTTCCACTCCATGCATCTGATGAAGTGGGTTTTAGCCAACAAAAGCACATGCCCAAATAAATTTGTTAATTTCTAAGGTGCCACAAGTACTCCTTGTTCTTTTTGCTGATACAGACTTAGATGGCTACCACTCTGAAATCTATTCTATAGCAGTGACTCTGAAATAATGTGTGTCAGCCCCTATAGATCCTTGTGCATTTGTAGAGAGCAAAAGGGCCTGAGTTTTTTTCCTTTGCCAAATCATGAAGTCCAGTCAGGTCCTCAATTATTGCCAGCAGCAGGTCCTGAGGTCTATACCCCCAAGCCACTTGGTAGGGTGACCAGGTGTCCGGTTTTCGAATGGAGTACCCTGTCAAAAAGGGATCCTGGTGGCTCCAGTTAGCACCACTGACTGGGCCATTGACTGTCCAATTGGCGGCACCATGCAGTAGGGCTGGCAGGTTCCCTTCTAGCCTCCGTGCTGTGCAGCTCCCGGGAAGCAGCTGGCATGTCCCCTTTTAGGCTCCTATGTCTAGTGGAAGCCAGTGGCCTCCGCAGGCTGTCCCCACCCCATGCACCACCCGCACAGCTCCCATTGGCTGGGAACCTGCACTGAGACACCTGGCCACATGTCTGTGTAGGAGAAGGAGGTGGGACATTCCAGCTGCTTCCCAGGAGCTGCTTCAGGTAAGCACTGCCTGGAGCCTACACCCCTGACCACCTCCTAGGTCCCAACCCCCCCTGCTCCAGTCCTGATCCCTCTCCCACCCTCCGAACTCCTCAGTCCCAGGCTGGGGCACTCTCCTGCACCCCAAATTCCTCATCCCCAGCCCCACCCCAGAATAGGGAGTGAGAGTGGGGGGGCAGCAAGCAACAGGGGGCGGGGACAGAGTGAGTGGTGGGGGAGAGGCCTCAGAGAAGGGGCAGGGCTGGTGGATTTTGTGCTAGTAGAAAGTTTGGTCACCCTACCACGTGGGTGCAACTTAGCTCATGTCTGAATATATACAGCCATATGTGCTTCCAAAGGCCTTCCTTAGGCTGGGTATTCATTCTTTGCTGTAACAATATATCCAGAAGGTTCCATCCAAGCTCTTAAGCATGAACGACCTCTGTGCCCAGAGATTATACAGAGGAAGAAGCATCAAATTTTGCTCTCTGCTAGGCTGACACTGTGGCAAAATTGGTGAGACCAAAGTACCCATCAGCAGAGCTAAATACAGAGAAGACTTTGGAAAAACACAAAGCCCTGAGCAAATTGAATTTTGATCTTAACAGAGCCATCACTTAGGAAACAGCAATTAAAAAATTACCTAATACTAAAATTAGTTATCTTTAAAACTCGACAATGGGCCCAACTATCCATTGCCCTGCGTCTCACGAAGCCATCTACAGCAGTGCAAAGTAGATATAAAATGCAAGCAGATCAAAATGTTAACATTTTGCACCCACTTTGTGCTAGAATAAATTAAGGCAATAGGGACTCCAGCCCTGTGCCTTCTAGGAGAATAATGACCCTACTCAACTTAGAGTGGGACAAGCCATTTTTTGTTTCTTTGAACACATCCCAGAATAAGGTCTCGGTTTGCCTGTAGTTCTAAAACATCTGGCACACTGCTGAGGGCATATTGTATTTGAACAAAAGGTCTTTATTCTGAAGAGGGTGAGTAAGATGTAGGCACTCAAACACCAACACGGAAGTTTCAGGTTTATAGAAGGTGAACATTTTCTGTTTCATATGTGTACACACACACACACCCCTCTACATTTATTTAAAATGAAGAGCACCTAAAATAAATTTCCACTATTAAGGAAAAATTGGAGCATTTGAAAATTAATAGTAACCACCGTCCATATGAACATAATAGGCTTCTCATTGTGAACTTTGCTTAACTTAAAACTAAAATTTAGTTCAATATATAACCCAAATTCAACAGCTTGAGTTATTACAGCTAAAACACATTCTCTAATCACAGCAGTATAGGGATGGAAGGGACCTCAAGAGGTCATCTAGTCTACCCCCACTATGCTGAGAATAGCTCTGTGTGGCTCAAAAGCCTGTCTCCCTCACCAATAGAAGTTGGTCCAATGAAAGATATTACCTCACCACCTTGCTCTCAGACCATCCCTGACAGATTTATGACTAACTCCTTCTTAAAAACCCCCAATGAGGGGGATTCTATAACCTCCCTGAGTAATCTGTTCCAGAACTGAACTCTGGGACAGATGTCACAAAAGATGTCAGCGCGATCTGAAGTCTGCAGGGAGAGACTCTCCTGAAGAATGGCCAAGTGTTTGAGATGTTGGCAACCAAACCAAACTAAACCATTTGAGGGTAAATAGCTCGCCAGCTATCGATACCTTGAATTTTCTCTTGGCTGTTGTGTTTGAGATTATGGCTCCTATGCAACTGAACATATTTACTTTCCTGCCCTAAAATGCACTGTCAGGACCTTTTGTTCAAATTAGATATGTCTTGGCTTTAACAAAATGCCCACAGATGAAACAATGGAGATCGGTGTGTCTGGCATACCTGCTGTAACAGCACCCCTTTGTTCAACACGTTTCAGCGTGTTGTAACTAACGTACAGTCGACAGAGAAAACTAAGGTCATTCTCCTCTCCTCAGTCAAGGAAGTCTTTATGAAATTCTCCATTACAAACCAGTCTCCTCTCATAAGATCTGTGCTGCACGAGGTGTTCCCAATTCCCTAAGATCCCCTTTGGGTACCCAAGAAAGACAAAACAGAAAGGGACTATTCAGTGCATGAAAGATCAATTGTGGCTCTATTTGCCATTGAAGCCGTCATCTGAAAAAAGAGCAGCGCAGATGAAAACATCACCTTCCTGCTCAGGACACTGCACCTGCTTCTTGTGCATAGTAAGCACCCTCTTACTCGGTACAGCACCCAGCTCTCCTCTGATGGCTCCTAGCAGAGGGGCTCCAATAAACTCTTCAGGATCTAGCCCTTGGAGGGGTCCCATAAACTCTCCTGTTCAGAGGCAGCAACCAAGGATCCTTTTACCAGGGCTGGTTGAAATGACAGGTGGAAATGCAACAGGCACAATGGCATTAGCGGGTACAAGAGATTAAAACAACAACTCCCAGCCCCCAAAGTCTTATATCTTCTCTGCACCATCCTCCCCGCAGCAGGCCTCTGCCCTGCAGCCACCTGTCTATTACAGCTGTCTTTGCCTCCCTGATGATGGGTCTCTGGCCAAATCCTGGGAGGCTGCTTCTGTACATGCAGCTTCTGGCCACTACTGCCCTCAGGCTATCACTTTCCTTTTCCTGTACCATGGGGATTATGGAGCCGGCTACCGGCTAGATACTGGACTGAGAGGCAAAGTAGCTAGTAATATTGAGAGTGAGCTGTTCCACCCCCATGGCACTTTTTGTGGTAAATGTACTTTGTGTATTTTAAAGGAAGACTATCCATTTCCATTTAGTCAACCAATTCAAAGGGGAAATGCCCCAACTCTATTTAAAATAAACAGGTTTCAGCTGAGAATACAGAATGGAGCCTAGAATCTAAACCCCTCTCTCTGAACTATACTCCTAGAGGGAATGAAAGGCTGTTTCACTGCTATGCTGGAATACCAGGCTCCCTGCCTGGTGAGCATTTCCACTCAACCTATAGATTCCTGCAAACTGCTCAGTGCTCCCTTTTTTTTTTTGTTTTGTTTTTTTTAATGCCTTCTGAGACTCTCCATTTCGTAACATCTGGAGCATATTTTCTTCAGCAAGACCAGCGGCCAGCAGGAGCATGCCCCACATCTGCTGCGTCCAGGACATTCTGCCTACTTCACACGCTGCAGAGGGATAACATACGCCAGCCTCAATCTGGGGCTGTCCGTAGGTGTTCCTTAGAAATGCTGATTGGACACCGTACCGCCCAGGTCCTTTTCTATATTAGAGACTGACCAGCTCATTCATTTATACACAAGTTATAGTATTAAATGATTGACAGGGATGGGTGCTACACAGAAGTTTAAAGCGGCTGCAGCATACAGTTCAAGCGAAAGCACGTGAAGGCTCTCAGTGATCAGCACACAGCAGCGAAGCCATGGCATTGCACAGCAATGAATTCAAAACCTTTGGCCCATAGAGGTTTAACCCTGTGAGGCAGGAAGCCTGAATTTCCTAGAAGTATGACAAACCAAGGAAAAATGCATCCAACACATTTCCTGTGAGAACTTCAACTTCCTGGCATGATAGGTATTGAAATAACTGGAGAAAAAGAAAGATCAGCTGCCTGAGGCATTGAACTAACAATTCAGGAACTGTCTTTTATATAAAACCACAGTACATTTTTTTGGTTATAAAATATTTTGTCTTAAGGTTTAATCAGTGTATTTGCAGGACAATGGCTGACCTAGGAAATTCCATTCATACAGAGTAAGACTGTCTAATTTTCTGGAGAAGCAAGCTGCTTTGGTATGGCACAGCAGGCGTGCCTATAAACATATGGGGGTCTTATGTCAAAAACAATTTGTTTCCTCATGGCAGCTGCAGCACTTCTGATCTGAGCTCTCACTATCAAGAAGCAGCACTGCCTGGGGGATTTCCTGCTAGAGCTTGGTTTCAGATGCCCGTAAAGTCAGCCTCAAACGGATCCTGCATACCTGGTGCTTCAAGACACAAATTCCTTGTCCTGTCAAAGAACTAGCAAGCTGATACCGACAGAAAACCTCCAGACAGATTCGGAGGCCAGAAGGGACCACTGAGATCAGCTAGTCTGACCTGTACGGCACAAGCCACAGAACTTTGCCCAAATAATTCCTGGAGCAGATTTTTTAGAAATTCTTCCCAATCTTCATTTAAAAATTGCCAGTAATGGAAAATCACCCCTAACCCTTGGTAAATTGTATCAATGATTAAAAAAATAACGCTCACCATTTAAAATGTATGCCTCATTTCCAGTCTGAATTTGTCTAGCTTCAGCTTCCAGTCATTGGATATGTTAGACCTTCGTTAGCTAGCCTGAAAATATTATTAAATATTTACTTGTTCCCCTGACAGACTGTGATCAAGTCACCCTGTCACAGGGTCCACTCACCACTGGTGGCATCTCCCCCTTGCCATCCTGCGGATTAGCTCTGCCGGCTTTGCACTCTCCTCTGGCGATGTCTTCACCTGTTCTGTCTTGCCATGTGGCCCGTCTCGCTTCAGGAACCGCAGCCTCCTCTTCATGACTCTGGCTGAATCACTGTACTTGGTCCCCTCTTCCAGGGTATCAAAGTCCCTCTTGGCTCAGGCAGTTTTCCTGCTCACTTCGCCAGGGGCTGGTAGGGGGACCTGGGCCTGCCCTCTAATCATAGGTGGCGTGTGACTCTTGTGTTTGTGGAGCCTGGCAGGAGCCCCGGAAGCCCCTAGAAGTGAGACGGGATCCCTACCGGTGCCTGGACAGTGGGCCCCCCTCTGCTACACCCAGAGGCCCTGTTCCAGCTTGGCCTCCTCCCCCGAGGCCCTACCCCCCATTCCAGCTTGCTCCTAGGGTTGCCAGTTTTCTAATCACACAAAACCAAACACCCCTGCCTCACCCCCACCACCACGCCTCTTCTCAGAGGCCCCACCCCTGCTCTCTCCATCCCCCTTTCCTCCATCATTCAGGATTAGACAGATTCTGCTTTTAGGGCAAAATTCTCACTCACATGCACACAGTGGATCTTCCTTCCCAGCACAATTTTATGTACACTCTACCTGTGTGGAGTTCATGGGATCTCTGTGCACAGAAAATAGGCTATCAGAGTTAAAAAATTGTGAGTAAGGATTTTAGAGGAAAGTTTTGGCTTTAGTGTCCTTTGGCTGGTGAAAACAATATCTGCTCTATTAAAAATATTTGTATTAGTAACAAATTAAAGAATTACTAATGTCACCCTTCACAGAGAGCTACAACACTAGAACTACTAATATTTTGCTCTGAGGTAATGTCATTTTCTAGACCAAATCCACAAATTCAAACACTCTCAGACTTTGGGGAAAGTTAGAACTGAATCCAGACCCAAGCTGCAGCTCAGGGCTATATTCTGGGGGAAAGAGGGTGCTATCTGAAAGTTTGGGGTGTGCCCCAAATTTCTGGAGCTTTTCAAAATTTTCTAGAGCCTTCATTTAAAATATAAATAGTCTCCCCTCCCCACTCTAAACAATAAGCCTTACATCCTTCTCGGAGCTCCCTTCTCTAGATCCTATTTAGACAAATATATTTTCATACATTTTAGCAAGTCTGTTTTAGAAAATGACAAATGTGCACAATAAATCCCCAACTACGGGCACTCGAGTCTCTCCTGCTTCATGGATGGAATCAGTAGACTGGCAACAACTCAAATTCTATTCTATATGGACATGTTTTCTATTGTGTGTGGAGGGGAACCTACTGCTGCAGAAAGGCAGAAGTTCTGCCTCTGTGGCATCCTCCTGTCTTCCCTGCAAAAGCCCCTGCATTGGAACTCCATGGAGATTGTGGAGACAAAGGAGTTAGCCGGGCTCTGTCAGATTCTTCATCCATCCAGACACCAGTGGTATAAAACACAGAGGGACCTGAAGCTTTGATTTCTCTCTCCTCCACCCCCTTTGCATTTTGGAAAACCCATGTAGAAGGGAATCCACCGGGCAGCCAGTCAGGCTAACCCAGAGGAACATAGACTGTATAGGGTTGGAAGACAAGTGACAGCCACACAGATGCTCATTGCCTTCTACAGAACTTAGGGGTCTGCTGGCTAAGGAAGTGGAACCTTTTGATTCTTCCATGCTGGGAGACTACCAGAACAGATCTTAGCCAAAAGGCTGAAATGATCAAGTGTTGGCTGTGTATAAACTCTTTATCTATAGTTATAAGAGGACGCCGTGCTAAACAAAAGGGACACAATTAGTTCAGCAATACAGTCTAATTCTCAAGGCCAAAATATGTTGTATAATTATTAACCACATGAAACTTATATCCTTTCACTAGGCAAGTTACTTAGGAAAATCAAGAGTTACACTAACAATGATACTCTATAGGTAAGCTCTCCACTGTTAACCTGCTGGAAGAAGGGGATGGGGAAAAGAAACTTCTTAACGCATGCTATATGAATATCCAACCTCAATATCTTAAGATAGTGGAGGTAATTGCATGTAAATACTTATAAGGCACAAAGCCCCAATCCAAGAGAATGGTTGTTTTAATAAATCTTGTGCATAGATAAATACCAACACCATCTACCTCCTAAATTCCTGGTATAGTGCAGGGCTCCCATGTCTACTTCACAACAGCTCTTCCAGTTTTATATTGGTGCCTCTTTACAGCGTAAACCCCTCCAAATGAGTTACATTGACGTTGTCAGGTCAGTCATTGGCTCTATCGAATCTTTAGCTCTTCCCTCTTTTTTAAGTTAAAGGGAGCTCTGCATACTGTATTTATTTATTTATACCGTGTTTTACTCCTAGACATGAAATCTTTAAAGGCTTCTACTCCCTGGGCAGTTGCCAGCATTCTAGCTTCATGAGGGAAAAGGATATGCCATTGCCACTGAAAGCGATCAGTGCTGGATATATGTAAAGGAAAGAACCATTTCCAAACAGCTGAGAGACATAAAACAGAGGGCAAGGCTGCTCGCCAGTCATTTTGTAAAAAGAGGAGAACCAGCAACAGTTTAATATTTCTTCCAAGGTCACTTAAGTCCCATTAGCAATCCTAAATTCAATTCAGTCCAAAGGACATAAAACCCAAGTCAAGAACAATATCTCATTTCACGTTAGAGCCTGGAGAAAACCATTTCCTCTCACAGTTCATACAACAAACTTATCTGGTTTCCTGCAGGATCATAAAAATGTAGGCCTGCCCTTTGTCGTTCTCCCACAAGTTGGCTGGATATAAAATGGTCACCGCACAACCCATTAATTCCAGCTGGCACTTGGATCTAGCTAAGGCTTTTCTGGCCTCTCAGCTGGAGGGTGAGAAGTCAGGAAAAAAAAAACAATTGCTAGTTCTCTGGGCATGTTTCAGAATTTGGTTTCCAATTTGGAATATTTCTCAGTCCACTGGCACAGTTCTAGAGAAGCTTCCCAAAGTCCATCGCCTGCTTTCCTAAGGTTATTTGAGTTCAGCACAACACTCTGGAATCAGCCTGGTTCAAGACACTTCTCTTTGTGTAGATCCATCTGTCTGTCAGGTCCAGATGCTTCTGTGCAATGTTTAAACTTAGCTGTGGCTCCAATAAATAGTGTAGTTATAAGATTAAGTTCTACTGGAGCTACAGATTCAGCTCCCTCTAGTCTC
Organism: Dermatemys mawii; assembly: GCA_007922305.1. Lineage (NCBI taxonomy): Eukaryota > Metazoa > Chordata > Testudines > Dermatemydidae > Dermatemys > Dermatemys mawii. The sequence goes on along the minus strand of ML677392.1, from coordinate 1,866,993 downwards.
TCTACAAGGGCACATTCTATGAGTGCTTTCAAAGAGCACAGCTCTCCCAAATACGGCCTTTCATAGTACAGGAGGCCATTCACTGAAAAAGAAAAGGAAGCCTTTGTGAAGAGTATGTGTCCTCTAGGTCAGAGTCCTCCAGACAAGATAGAGACTGAAATTATGCCTCATTGAAACTATGTATGAACTCAACATTTCTCTGCCATCTTTAAAAGCTGTGATAACTTCTCCAGAACAGATCCCAACAAGACATTTTTGTTTCCCTTTTCACTTTCCACTGCATTCGGTTTTTGAAAGGAAAATAGACATATATTCATAGATTATAATTGTGATAATAATATAATTATTGTGATAGAATGGTGATAATTTAGTGTGACCTCTTGTATAACAGGTACAGGATTTGTCTGAATTAATTCCTTTTTGAGCATATCTTTTATAAAAATAGCCAATCTTGATTTTAAAATCACCAGTGATGGAGAATCCAGCACAACCTTTGGTCTGTTGTTTCAACAGACAATTACTCTAGCTGTTAAAAATGTGCCCCTTCTCCTCCCCAAAAGTCCCACAAATGTTTGAATTTTTTGCTTCTGGGTTTTCACCCCTTTTAGGTTGTTTTTTCTACAAAAATTCAAATGTTGGCACAATTGGTTATGGCAGGTGAATACCAGGCTTTGTGTTCTCACCAGAAGCATCTGCATGGTCATCCAAGTAAATTGAAACATTGACTTCTGACCAATCGCAATTGACAGCTCGTTCATGATCAACTGGAAATTTTGAAAAGAAAGACATAAAATTAAAGAATGTATCAAATAAAGGAAATTACCATTTGGAGGGTAAGTTAGTCAAATGTTGTTTGCTACAATTTTTCCACTTCTGTATAGTTCTAATAAGTAGCTTACAGTATTTTGACCCTAAACTGGCCCATTTCCAGGAATAGCTTTTTACCAAAGTTTTTGTAACCTCTCTTTTTATAGGCAGACCTCATTATGGTGATCCATAGCGAGGTGACCTATAATCTCAATGGCTTGCTCAAGCTGTTGGCAATGATAGCCACCTTTCATTCTGGCTAAATGAGGGAACAATTAAATGCCCCTTTGTTTAGTGATAGTTGAACTGATGGGAAACTACTGCCCAAGGACTAGATAACACACAAGCCTGGGCAATGGCTGAGTCATGTTGTCCAAGGGGGTTTACCAGTGCTCTGATAACAGGTGCTGGGGTGGGAGACTGATTTGATTTCAGCTGGGGCGGACGGGGTGGTACAAAAGAAGTTACAGAAATACCACAGAAGCACACAGATAAAACAGCATCAAAGCCAAGACACAGCCAGAGACACAGTCATGGTGTGACTCTAAGAAACGCTGAGCAAGCTTTTGTGCAGAGTGTTAGAGGCTTTCCCTCCACCCTCCGTCTTCCCTGGTTCTTGTCAAGCAGACAGCAAGCAGCAAAAGACCAGAAGTCCCAAATGCAGACAATATGATGTTTATTGGGGTTAATTTAAAGCAGGCATGATTCCAATTTTCGTACCTACTTCCTATTTGACCCCAGTTTATATAGTAATATTCTCAGCTATCCTTTAACCAATCATCTTACTGAAATATATCTCACCAATCCTAACATATTGTAACATAATTCTCTAACCAATTATATCCCACTACCTTAATTAATTTACACTTATCAAAATTAATTATACGGCAGACAAACAATTAGAGAACCAGACCGATTAACAGTAGAAAAGGGGGGGAGCATAAAGATAAAACAATACAGAAATGAAGGTTTCATCACCACAACGATTGCTAAGTAATTTCTTGCCAGATAGGATTCTATCAATCTAACTTTTCTTTAACCATCTTAAGATCTGTTTCTTTATCTGGTGGTGAGGGGCACTATCAATCAGGACAAGATTCTCTTCCTAACAGCCCAATACCACCTTATTTCAATGTGAGGATGCGATCGTTCACTTTCCAGCATATGACTGCCCCTGCTGCTTAGCCAAAGGCCTAAGCCTAAGAACAAGGCCTCAGACTTTTCTAGTGAGAGAAGGCCCATACACAGCTGGACTGTGATTTTGATTCTTTTTTTTATACCTCTATAATTAGCTAAATGATAAAAATACACCTAAGTTCTTAAAGTATAGGCCTTTACAGGCAGGCCTGCATATCTATATTCTAACACAGAGAGTGTTGGCTAGAAAGACCCTTGGAACTGTGAGCAAAAACCATCTCCCACTGTTTGATTCCTATTGTATTAAGAAAATAGGACTTCAGAAAATACACAGGATTGCATCAAAGAAATACCTGACCCTTTCATCAATTTCTCCCATCAGAAAAATGGCCAACTGCCAAAGTCCAAAGGGGACTTAGACCAGATTACTATAGTGTAGCTTTGAAACCCTGAGTGTAGACCATAGCAGAAGTGACTTGCCAAACGTTTGCCACTGTGAGACCTAGTGATGTCTGTGTTCCATGCATTGCACTGGTTAGTCTGTAATTCAGGAAGTGCCTTTGCTAGGCTCTGTTTGATAAAGCAGAATGTAGGACTTCTCTGTCTGAGGGAATCTTCTGCTCCTCTATCAGCTGCTGCAGGGTTGTCAATCATTCTCTAGGCTGCTATCTGAAGAATGAAAGGCAAAAGCTTCTGTCAAGGGTCTGTAACAGAGTTAATTTGCAGCCTCCTTCTGCATGAAGCAGAAGCCTGGAGGTCAAGGTGGCTGGAAAGTCTGAAGTGCTGCACAAAGGACCTGTTCTACCCCAGCTACTCAACGTGCTCAGATACCAGGGTGATGGGCCATGTCAGAACCTACGTAGAACAGAATGATTGGCAGTTGGCTGTGGGAGCTTGTTTTGGGGTGCTGAAGAGTGATTTTTGCCCTTAAACCTACTTTGCTCTAGTTCTACAATTCGAGGCTTTTTCTGTTAGTTACTGATTTAAAATGCAATTTACTCAATAATTCTGTAAATGTCTAGAACATATATAAGCCTATGTTACAAATTAAATGGGCAAACAGCACTTTCCCCTCCCCCCGCTATTTTTTAAAATTACACAGAACAGACCAGACTTAATATTCTGGTCTTTTGGCCTGAAGCAAAGAGCAAAACCTTCACTCCCTTTGAAGGCTAAAAGTGGGGAAGAGCTATCGGGAGCCGCTCCTGTTTGCCATGGCGCGAAGCATCCATTAGTAGAAGCTATTATAAAGCCTTAGATAAATACACTTCATTAAGTACCTAACACACTGTAAATAACCAGCAAGAGGAACAATACAGCAGCTGGACCTTTGGTCTGATGTGCTAGAACTCTGCAATTTACCTTGCTTGTTAAATCTCACCTATCTTTGTATCTATGGGAATCCGTATGTTGAAGCTTGATTGGGGGAATGTTTATTTGGGTTTCCACCCTTCTAGCTAAGTGTGTATTTGTTAGATAAGTCTCAGTGGCACTAGCGTGTAAATCAGACTGAACGGGGATTATACAATCGATTTGTTGTATTCTGAGACCTTTGGTTTCTTTTGACTTAAGAGTGAGAGTCTGGTGGCCTGGGCTCCAGTCACGGCTTTTGCAGAACTAGATTAACATCAGGTGCCCGGCGCCCAGGTCTACCTTAACATGGGGTGATCAGAGAAGGGATTAGTTGAGGATGAGTGGAATGGGGAGAAGAAAATGAGAAGTCATTGCTGGAAGAAATAGACTGTAAAAAGGGATAGGAAGGTGAAGATAATAGCTGGCAGATAAACACAAACTGCTCCAAGTTTAGAGGGCAGCACAGGAGGTAAGAAAGTTAGAATGGGAGGAGATGAAGGCAAAATAAGTCAAAAGTATTTGAAGTGGGAAGAGGGAAAGGAAGGAATGGGAAAATGGGAGCAGAGCTGTAGGTGAAAGAGATTAAGAGGGTCTTGAGGACCAGAGCAAAGAGTTTGAGCATTATTTGATAAAAGACAGGAAATAAATTAAAGGATTCATCAAAAGGAGACAGGTGATAGAGAGGGCCTTTTGAGTTGGGCACTTATGATACAGACATGAAATTTTCTTACATGTCTATAGCCAGACTTCAAATGGTTCCAATGGTCATTTGTGTTAAAAATTCCATTAGTGGGAATCCGTATTCTACTCTATTGGTAATTAAACTGCACAAGGTAGAAGAGAAAAAGGATCTCACTCCACAGACTTTCTTTCTCCTTTGTTCTTTTTAAAAAGCTTGTGTGGCAACTCTGGCACTATTGCTGAGGAAAGCCCCCGAGACACTTCAGTAATGCTGATAATGGCATGAGATTGCTCTGGTGAGATGTGGAAAGCCAAATATGGTGAGATCAGCATGTTAAAACGCCTCATGATGTGGGATGATGGGACTTCATTTTAATGGTTGTTCCCCTGTTTACATGAGGCCAGATGTAGACTGACAGGACCACAGGCCAGATTTGCATCTATAAGCACAGTCCCAACAGACAGTGCCTTCTTCTTAGGGCAGATCCTGACCTTTCAGTCCTCAACCGGCTTCCTCCCTACTGCTGGTACCCAACTGGCCTCTTCCACACATTCCAAAATTTCAAGTGGCTAAAGTAGGGTGCAGCGCCATTCAGGTTTGGCCCATCCATTCCTCGGTAGATGGAAGTAGAGAGGCAGATGGGCCAAATTTGATTGGTGTGAGACTCTGTGTACCAGATTGCAACAATGTTACTCAAATTGGGCCTGTCCACCCCTTTTTAGCCAGACATGGAGGGGTGGCAGGCCAGACCTGAGTGGCACTGAGACTCAGTGTGCCAGCTCACAAAGCCACTCAGTTTGGAGGCCCTCTCAAATGAGGCCCTTTTTTCCCCTCACACTCACCCTGGATGGCCCTGATTGCCAAAAATGAGTACTTCAGCCAGGATGGGGAAGAGGATTGAAGGGGAGGGGGGACAAAGTGGGACAGTCCTGTGAAACTTCGGACTGTTGAGATGTATGCTCTTCATCTGTCTCAGAAATGGTACCTGTACTTTTGACTGGCTGGGCACATTTTTTAATTGTGCCCTGTGAATTTAAGCATCCCTTTAAGACCACCATGTTGTAACTTGAGAACCCCTGCCCTGCTGGCAATGACTCTAGTGCATGAGCTGTTAGGGTGTGGAGCAGACTGCTAGAACTTAGCTAATAAAAAAGCTTTGACCTCACAGTTGTATGTGCATGCATGCATGGATTTGCTCCCATGTGCATTGCACCCAGCCACCAAATATACAAGCTCTATGCTATAGAGGCATGGACTCTCCCAGCATCTGCAGGACCCTGAGCCAGTCCGCCATTTTATTAAGCAGTGTGGCCTAGCAAACAGTGATGTCTGTCGAAGGTGCCAGAGGAGGGAATTGTGATATTAGGTGTATATTTGCCATTCTGAGCTGCTCTTATAGAACCCCTATACTATAGCTCCTGAAGAAGATATACTGGGTATGTAGCAGGGCAAGGAGCTCTCTGGGTTTGTTATTTCCATGTGTGACACATGGCTAGAAAGGGTTAAACATTCTCCAAAACAAATAACTCTCAAAAGACATGTGGGGAGATATTTGTGTTTTAGTGCATTTACATATGTAAGAGTACAGTCAAGGATGTAATCAATGTCTATGCTGTACTCTGATAATTCAGAGGTCAGAAGAGCATCCTATTATTTAAATGAATTGTAAATACGGGATGTCTCTGTATTCATCTCTCTTTGAAATGTATAGCAAATAATCTATGAATGGTGGAGGAACAAGCAAATTGCCTTATGTTAATTCTACAGCTAAGTACCGGTGAAGGGTTTCCTTCAAAGTCATCCTAATTACCTTTTTGAATTCCAACTTGTCAAAAGACATGAAATTGTATAAAAGATCCTTGGGTCCTGATTCTATCATCTCAGATCTTCTTAGGCTTCATCTGGGGAAGTTTGAATTGCAAGACTGAGGTCTCAGTTATTCTGGTACACCCTGAATATGATATTTGGATACTGGACGATAATCTATGAACTATTTCTGAAAGAACTCTTGCAGCTACATCTCTGCTATGAATCTGAACCTCAATGAATTGAACTCATGTCTGTATGTATATTGATCTTTTAACTATAGTTTCTCTCTGTTTTTAAATAAATTTTAGTTTAGTTAATAAGAAATGGTTGTAGCATGTATTTGGGTAAGATCTGTAACATTCAGTAACCTGGGAGGTAATGTGTCCAATCCTTTGGGACTGGTAGAAACTTTTTTTACGTGATGAAATAAGATTTATAGAAATTTTCACCATATTTGATGTAGGTACCTGGATGGATGACTGAGGCTGGATCATGTTAAGGGAACTACATTGTTTGGACATCTGAGTAACCAGTAAGGTAATAAAGAAGCTGTTTTAGGCTGGCTTGGTAAATCTAAGTATTGGACTATCCACCAATTTTATGGGGATTGCCCACTCCAATCTTTGCAGTTCACCCTAATTGAGTGCCCATAGCTGGCTCCCCACTAGGACCTCAGTCGCACAGCGTTACACAAAATAGGAAGACGCTGCGGGGGAAATAGCTGGCAATTGTAATAATGTGAGCCAGTAACCTGCCCCATGGATGGCATGGCCTAACACTGATAAACTGGTTCACGTGCATGTCTGATATGACCTTCTGTGAAGTCCTGATGCATATATTGCAAGTCATACTGGAATTCCATGGGATTGATTTAGAACACTAATAAATCATTCCTATGTCTGCGAGTTTGACCTGCTGACCACTTGAGAAATTTAGACACGCCCACCTATCCATTATTTTTATCACTCTCTTCTGATCTATTTTTTTCCTTTCCTGATCTTTTGTTTTCCTTCTTGGATTATAATGTTTATTCTAGGTTTTAAGAGAGAACGAACCTGCTAACTATTTAAAATGTAAACTGCAAGGCTCGATAAGGATATATTTTAAGTTCTTATGTAATCTTGTATATAATGTTAAGGCAATAAAGCATTATACTTTAGGTATATATATTTATACTCCCCATACAAAAGAGCACTCCATTTAAGTGGTTTAAGTAGCAGCTCAGCAATTGAATATAGAATTTATCACAAAAGTAGGTAACCTTCAAGCAGTGGCTAGCATGTCTTTGCACATGTGTAATGTGTGCATGAACCTAAATGACGGGGCATACAAATATCTGGTGCGCGAGTGCAAGGGCACCTAGCTAGTCATGTTCTCCCCGCACAAAAACCTGGGACCACAGAGTCTGCAGCCCTTCAGCACTCTCACGTCAGCAGAGAAGAGTCTGCAGGATTGGCTTTCTGATTTGTTCTTGTCCACAGCGGTTTTGTGTAGTGTATATAGAGGGCTTAAAGGTATGCAGGCACTAGTGCATGACTTCTTTTGAAAATGGGTGTGTATGTGAGGTACAGTTAATCACTGTGGAAACCAAGAGAATCGTTTCCTTTCGCTTCTTGTGCTGTTTTACTGTTTAGCTGTTTTACTTGTAATAAACAGAAGGGAAAAAATCAAAGTCCATAGCTGAGCCTAGCTTACATACAGCAGCTCATGCAACTATTGTTACAATCCTCTGGGTGCTGATTATAACACACCATCATGTCCTGGCTGGTGGAGTCTTCCGAGTAATTCTTTTGGCTTTCAAACTCCTTCCTTTTTTCTCCCCTTTGCACTTTGTGGAATAACTTCTTTTCCCATGAAAGCTGCGGGAATGCATAGATTATATAGTTCTTTCGAGAGGCGCGGCCCGCTTACAATGATCTGTTGTACTGAGGCAGAATACAGTCTGTTTATCATCTCGTTCTGTGGGCATAAACTTTACAATGCCAGAGACCATAAAAACATAATAAATATAAAATAACCAATGGTCACACTCAATTTAATTCTGTAAATTGCCTTCCATAAACATGTAGTGCAAAATGCTTTTCAGACTCAAAGATAATAAATAAACAAGATATTACATTATTAATAAGAAAATAACAATGAATAATTCACTGTCAACCCACTGCCTTCCGTTTTCAAGCTTCTTATTTGGGTGCCGGATTGTGGGTGCAGAAGTTTACTTATAGGCAGCCACTTTATAAAAGAAAATCAGCCAGAGAAGGTAGGAAACATTCAGTGGTAACTGCCATTGTGCTGTCATAGGCTCTCTCTGCTTCACAGCCCCGTGGGAGGATAGTGCAGTGGAAAGGAAGGTGGGTTTAGTGGTTTAGACACTACCTTACGCATTGAGAAACAGGGTTTCCATTCTTGATTTTGCCACAAACCTCCTGTGTGACCTTCAGCAAGTTGTCTAAGTCACAGATCAGTGCCTAAAGTAGATCAAGACCGGAAGCTGGGTCAAAGGCTGTGATCCAGTTCAGGCAGGAACAACAGGAGTACTTGTGGCACCTTAGAGACTAGCAAATTTATTTAAGCATAAGCTTTCATGGGCTACAGCCCACTTCATCGGATGCATAGAATGGAACATACAGTAGGAAGATATATATATACATATAGAGAACATGAAAAGGTGGAAGTTGCCATACCAACTTGTAGCAAAGTGGCAACTCACCCCTGTGGTGCCTCCTACTGGTCGTCCAGGGAGTTAGCGTTCCAGCCTCCGGAGCACCCTCTGCAGGCTGGTGTCCCGCTGTTCGCTGGCCCCGTGTCCCTCCCAGACCCAGGTGCTCTCTTACCTGGCGTGCTGCACCCCTGCAATACCCCCACAGTCTCACTGAGTCTCCCCTCCCCAGGGAACCCTCTCACACTATCCCCACCTTGCCTCACTTTATGGGCTGCTGCCAGTCACCATCAAGCCCCCATTCACTGGGGCCAACTGCAGTCTGTATAAGCCAGTCATCACAGGCAAGGAGGGTTTGGCCTGCTGCCCGTGGGCTGCCCCCTGCAACCCCAGTACTCCTTTTTGGCCACAGACTAGGCCCTGCAGCCTGGGGAGTTGCCAGCCTGGAGCTCCCCAGCTCCTCTGGCCTTTCCCCCCAGCCCTGCTCCACTCCAGGTACTTTCTCAAGCTTCCCTAGCAGCCAGGCCAGTCTGCCTCCACAACTAGAGGCGGAGACTCTCTCTCTGCTCCTGGCTCACTGCCCTCTTATAAGGGCCAGCTAAGCCCTGATTGGGTGTGACCACAGCTGAGCCTGCTTCCCCCAATCAGCCTGGGAACAGCTTGATCCCAGCCACAGTCCTGTTTACCCAGGAGTGGGGCAGTCGCCCCACTACACACCTCTAAGAGGATAATTAAGAAGAGCTATTATCAGCAAGGGGAAAAAAAGCTTCTCCTACGATAATCAAGACGGTCCATTTCAGACACTTGACAAGAAGGTCTGAGGCTACGTAACATGGGGAAATAGATTCAATTTGTGTAATGACCCAGCCACTCCCAGTCTCTATTCAAGCCCAAGTTAATGGTATCCAATTTGCAATTTGATTCCAGTTCAGCAGCTTCTCGTTGGAGATTGTTTTTGAAGTTTTTCTGTTGCAAAAATTGCCACCTTTATGTCTGTTACTGAGTGACCAGGGAGGTTGAAGTGTTCTCCTACTGGTTTTTGAATGTTACGATTCCTGATGTCTGATTTGTGCCGGTTTATTCTTTTGCGTAGAGCCTGTCCAGTTTGGCCGATGTACATGGAGGAGGGGCATTGCTGGCACATGATGGCATCTATGACACAGCTCAGGCAGGGGCCATCTAGCCTCTGATGGGATGAGAAGAGACTATATTTAGTTACCCTCTTGCCTAAGCTGGCATACCCACCCTTGGCCAAAATCATTGGCCATCCTGGGGTCGTAGAGCCATCCCTGCTCCTAGATTCCCACGGACCCAATCCTGTGTGGGGCTGGGCACCTCCTTCAATGAGCATTGAGGACATCCAGCACCTCAAAGGACTAGGGGCTTAAGCTGCCTCAGTAGTTCCTAATGCATTTTCCCAAGCGTGGCTTGCCAAAAGGTGGCCTTCCTTCAAGGTGAGCCTTTCACTGGTTATGACAGTTTGTGCCAGCTCAGCCTGGAGCTCTGTGCTCTGCTTCAGCTGCTGCAGAATTCTGCTTCCCACTTCCTGGCTGAGGAGTTTGACTGCATTCCTGAATGGTCCTGATTCCAGTCATATGACATGTTGCCTTTCACCCTGTACTCTCTCTCCCTTCCCCAAAGGCCAAGTCCTGATTGATGCTGAGCATGTGCAATTCTTACCAGAGTCACTGGGAGTTGCAAGGGTTTAGCACTTCTCAAATCTGGCCTTAAGACTGGGTGGCAGAGCATTTACACTACTTGCCCCCTTTGAGGCTTTAGATCCGGTTTGGTGGCCTTCAGGACACACTGCACAGTGCATTTTTTTCCCCAACAGACTTTGAAATGGAGTTTTCAATGTAATCTTCCATATGACAGAGATGGCTCCTTAAAATTGCTGGGGATGCAGCTTTTGGACATCAGGTGGTGAGGTCTGAGAGCCAAAGTCCTGATGGACTTCAGCTGAGCATAGCCCAGGGTTGTGCCCCTGGAGGAGGAGCTACAGTATCGGGGTCACCATCCCCGAATTTAGCTGGGAAAACCAAGCTCACACCCCCATTTTCTCATGCTCACATCACTCACACTTGCTCTCTCTTTCACTCCCCATCACATGCTCACTCACTTTCTTTTTTTGTCTCTTACACACGCTCACTCTTGCTCTCACTCACACGCGTGTTCTCTCTGATGACTTTTGTGTCCCTTTGTCCCCTGGTTCTTTGTTCTCTTTCCCGTTCATTCATGTCAACTTCTGCTCTCAAGGAAGCGTTCTGTTTGCCTCTTTCAAAGCGCTGCCCCTCAGATTCCAGATCAGAGGGTGGAAGTAGAGAGGAGCTCCTTTGTGAAATCCTGCTGGTTAGCTTTGGCCTTCACTGCCATCTCTGCTAGATGTCATCTAAACAGAAAGATGGCAAATTACCTAGCAGACTATAAAGGCCTGGACAGTTAAGGTAGAATGCATTCCCCCCACTATATCTTTCTCTCACTGCATCAAGACCAAATAGTTGAGCTTGGAGCAGAAGCTTGCCATTATGATTCCTATTACAGTAGAACACACAGGCCCTAACTGAGCTCAGGGCCCCATTGTGCTAGGGGCTGTACATACACATAGTAGGAGACAACCCCTATCCAGAAGAGTCACACTTTAAAAAGAGAGGAAGCAGAAGCACAGCGAGATGACATGACTGGCTTAGGGTTGCACAGCAGGTAATGGCAGAGTCAGGGTAAACCCCAGGTCTCTTGAGTCCTGACCTAGGATCCTATCCATGAATGAGTGAATGTTCCCCAAGATGACCAATCATTTCCTTAAATTGTGGCCATGCAACTCCCATGGGCTTCAGTGGGAGTTGTACACAATTAATATTAACAAAGGGGAAGGAATACAAGCCAAAATAGGGAAAGAACAGGTTAAAGAACATTTAGATAGGTCAGCTGTATTCAAGTTGACAGGGCCTGCTTAAATTCATTGTTGAGTCCTTGAGGAACTAGTTGAAGCAACCTTGGAACTGCTAGTGATTATCTATGAGAATTCATGGAGGGTAGATGAAGTTCCAGAGAACTGGAAAAGGACAATGGCACCTATCTATAAAAAGGGGAACAAAGAGGACACAGAGAAATATAGACCAGTCAGCCCCACTTCACAATCTGAAAAGAACTGGAACAAATAATTAAACATCCAACTTGTAAGCACCTAGATGAGCATGGAGTTATAAGGAATAAGGAATATATGGATTTGTCAAGAACAAATCATGCCAAACCAACCTATGTTCATTCTTTGACAGGGTTACTGGCCTAATCAATGGGGGAAGCAGTAGATATGATTTAGCTTCATTTTAGTAAGATTTTTGACATTCCCACAGGATGTTCGCATGGGCAAACTAGGGAGATGTGGTCTGGATGAAACTACTGTAAAGTGAGTGCAAAACTGGTTGAAAAACCATACTCAAAGAATAGTTATCAATAGTACGCTGTCAAACTGAGAGGACATATCTAGTGAGGTCCCACTGGGGTCAGTCATGGGTCTGATACAATTCAGTAGCTCCATTAATGACTTAGATAATGAGGCAAAGAGTATGATTATGAGATCTGCAGACAATTCCAAGCTGGGAGGGGTTGCTAGCACTTTGGAGGACAGAATTAGAATTAAAAAAATCTTGGTAAATTAGAGAATTGTGCTGAAATCGATGAAATTCAGAAAGGACAAGTGCAAAGTACAACACTCAGGAAGGAAAAATCAAGTACACAACCACAAAATGGGGAAAAACTCGGTAGGTGGCAGCACTGCTGAAATGCTCTGGAGGTTACAGTGGATCACAAATTGAATCTGAGATGACAAAGTGATGCAGTTGCAAAAATGGGTGTATTCTAGAATGTATTAAAGGTGAGTCATATCTAAGACATGGGGAGTAATTGCTCTGCTCTACACAGTACTGGTGAGGCCTCAGCCGGAGTAGCGAGTCCAGTTTTTGGTGCTACACTTTAGGAAAGATAAGGACAAATTGGAGAGTCCAAAGCAGAGCAACAAAAATGATAAGTTTAGAAAAACCTGACCTATGAGGAAAGGTTAAAAGAACTGGGCATGTTTACTCTTGAGAAAAGAAAACTGAGGTGGGACCTGATAGTCTTCAAATATGTCAAGCTGGTCTGTTCTGAAAAGGATGGTGATCAGTTGTTTTCAAGGTCAGCTAAATTTAGGAAAAGAAGCAATGGAGATTAATCTGCAGCAAGGGAGATTTAGGTGAGATAATGGGAAAAACTTTTCAACTATAAGGATAGTTACACGCTGGCATGGGTTTCTAAAGATAAGACAGGTTGTGGGATCCCATCATTGGAGGGTTTTAAGAACAGGTTGGACAGACACCCCTGGTGAGCTCAAGCTGGGTGAGTTCTCAGAGGAGCTGTAGTGAAACCCAACAGCCACAGGCTTGGTGGGGTCTGCGGTGCTGGGGATTCAGGAGAAAACTGGCTCCTCCCCTCACCCCCCACCCCGAATGGTCCATTACCTCTGGAAAGAGCATTTCAGACGGACTCAGGCTGGTGGCTCAGGCCTCTTCCCTAGGCATCTGCAGAGTGGCAGTGTAGAGTGGTAGAGTGCCTGGCCTTCCAGCTCTGGAATAGCACCCCTCCCTCCTGTGTGCCTGGGAACCCCATTCCCATCTGGCTCCGCTGTATTGGGGTGGAAGCCCCTGCCCAGATGGGTGCATGTGCCGTTCTGTCTAAGGGCGCTCTCGTCCCTCCCTTGCCATACTGGCCCCAGACCGGCTTGGGGAGGGCCTGCTTCCTGCCACAGAAGAGTGCCCAGAGCTGCAGTGTCCCTGACTTGTGGCATCCTTGCCTAGGGATGGTCTAGGTACACTTGGTCCTGCCTCATTGCAGAGGGTTGGACTAGATGCCCTCTTGAAGTGCCTTCTAGACCTACTTTTCGCTAATTCGATATTGCCCACAGAACAACCTGACCCCTTAGAAAAATCGCAGACCAACGCATGGCTGCAACTGACCCTTAAGACTGCTACCCCTGTCTCCAGGAGGCAATGGCGGGTGAACCAACATAGCAGCTGCACAGCCTCCCACCTAAAATATGTGATAATATCGGGAAAATAACCCCAGCACCTATCAAAGATGCTTATGACCACCATTGCTGTAATAGCTGAGTGCAGCACAGTCTCTTCTAATATGTTTATCCTCACCACACCCGTGGTGGCCAGGTGACTTGGCCAAGCTCCCGCTGGACATCTAGGGCAGCATAGGGAATTAAACCCACATCTCTGATTAGTGTCCTAACTACTTGATCATTCTTTCTGACTAGGGCTAGGTACCTCATTCTGTGCTTTTTAAAGTCATTGGGACTCTTTTAGTGATGTCAGGGGCAAATGGATTGAGCTCAAGTTGTGCGGCCCTCACTGGAGGTGAGGCAGGATTTGTCTCTATCCTTCCCACATGGAATTCTTATCTGTTGGTGAAGAGTGCATTTCCATGGTTGTATTTCCAACCATCAGGATTCTGTTCAAGGGTCTGAAGTGCTCTTGGTTCCCCTTCTATGAGAGTCTTGTGGTGAGACGGCCTAGAGGACAGTAGCTGAGCTGAGTGGGCTCCAGTAAGGCCCTAGCTGCCCACCACCTTAATGAAACTGAATTGCTAATCTGGGCTATGTGATGGTATCTCCAGGTGGGACCAGGTAAGAAGCTCCCTTGGGACTCTTGGACTGCTGCTGTGAACTAAGGGTGGGGTTTGATGGAAGGGTGAAGCTAAGGGATATTGTCACTGGTGGGTAGGAAGGGAGTTGGTGGGACTGCTGCCAAAGTCCCAGGGGGGGTGTGGGATATTTTACTCTTTATTTGCATATCTGTGCCGTTGCTGGATTTTCCCACATTTATGGCTGTGTTCCCTTTCCCTTGGCAGAGATTCCCTTGTTTGCACACAGACTCGGAGTGCTTGTGAGCGGGGAAGTCCTGCCTGTTAAGGGCACCCAGGGAGGGGGCATTAGCTCTCCCAGGTTTCTAGGTCAGGACTTGAGCTGGTTTTGTTGTTTGTCAAGTGAGACTCTAGATATATTGACCCCGGCTGAAGCAACTAGTGGGAGGGATACCAGCAAAAGGAGGGCATGTGACCTCCTCACGTGATTCATCCCTGCCCCCCAGGTGACCTCCCCACGTGACTCCTCCCCACACAACTTGTCCCTACCCAGCCTCCAGACCAGAGGCCCTCTGCTTTCCCCGTCCCCTCCCCAGCCCATGTTACCTGGCAGGGGGAGGCTCTGCTCTGCTCCAGTCCTCCAGGCATGTGTGGCGCCATTAATGCACTCTCCGAGGGAGCCTCTGGCCACACTGCCTGCCAGGGATGCTGCCCGTTGTGTGGCACACAGCAACTGCTCTCTCCCAGCATGGCCTCCGGCCACACTGCCTGCCTGGACTGTCCCTACCAAGCAACATGGCCGGAGGCTGCCAGGGAGAGTGCAACCACTCCATCCTGCAACAGGCGGTGTGGTCAGAATCATAGAAGATTAGGGTTGGAAGAAACCTCAGGAGGTCATCTAGTCCAACCCAAGCACCAAAGCAGGACCAACACCAACTACATCTTCCCAGCCAGGGCTTTGTCAAGCCAGGCCTTAAAAACTTCTAAGGAAGGAGACTCTACTACCTACCTAGGTAACCCATTCCAGTGCTCCAACACCCTCCTGGTGAAATAGTGTTTCCTAATATCCAACCTAGACTTCCCCCACTGCAACTTGACATCATTACTCCTTGGTCTGTCATCTGCACCACTGAAAACAGCCGAGCTCCATCCTCTTTGGAACTCCCCTTCAGGTAGTTGAAGGCTGCTATCAAATCCCCTTTGCTCTTCTCTTCTGCAGACTAAACAAGCCCAGTTCTCTCAGCCTCTCCTCATCAGTCATGTTCTCCAGACCCTTGATCATTTTCGTTGCCTTCCACTGAACTCTCTCGAATTTGTCCACATCCTTTCTGTAGTGCGGGGCCCAAACTGGAGGCAATACTGCAGGTGTGGCCTCACCACTGCAGAATAGAGGGTAATAGTAACTTCCCTCAATCTGCTGGCAATGCTCCTACTAATACAACCCAATATACTGTTAGCCTTCCTCGTAACAAGGGCACACTGCTGATTCATATCCAGCTTCTTGTCTGGATATGAGTCAGTCAGTCGGTCCCCAGCCTGGAGCCTGGAGCCCGACCTCCAGAGGAGGAGGCCAGAAAAGGAGAGACTCTGGCCCTGCTTCTTCTCTTCTGGCTCTGGCTCTGGCTCTGCCCCTTCATCTCCCCGGCTGCCAGCCTTGCCACTCCCATCCTCCCCGCAGCGTTTTGGGGAGGGTCATGTGACACCCCCCACGGATTGTCATTGGCTGTCATTAACTCCCTGGCAACAGGGCTACACAAGTAGAGACTGGCTTCTCCTCAGAGTAGGAACAGTGCCTGGCACAGGGGGCTCCCAGTCTCACTAGGGATCTCTAGGTGCTACCATAACACAAATAACCTCAGAAATGAATGTAGAGTTTGTCTACACATGAAAGTAAATCCACAATAAAGTAGGCTATGAATTTAAAGTGGATTAACTATTCCTGATTAACTCTGCCTGCTCATTCTTATTCCGGAAAGGAGCATCCCCACATGGAGATAATCAGGAATAACTCCCTGTCTAGGCAAGCCCTTAAGCAGCAGGATTCCATCCGACCTAAGAGGGTCCTATAAATCCCATCCAGTATTCATGTGCCACTAGCTTATGGTAACTGCGGTGCCCATAACTCTGTTTATATGGGATGTGTGAACAATGACTACTTAAGGTGAGGTGGATTTTGATCCAGGAAGCCAGAAACCATGAGCTAGCTGGTTGTAAGAAGCAGTGGAAATAGGGAAGATGACACCTGAAAGTGGAGAGGCAAAACTTACTTGCAGGTGCCGAAATGATTTATAGCAGCAGTAAAGAGCATTTTGGTAGGACTCAAACAGGGGCCTCCCATGAAGGGAAGCACATCTGGTCTCTGGGGAATGCAGACTGTGCCATCCAGGGCTGTTAGTTTTGGTGGGCTAAACTAAAGCATCCATTGGCTAATCTAAACAAACAGCTACAGAGCCTAATTCTCTAGTGCCCTGCACTTTGTGTTGTCATTTACTCCAATGTAAAGTGTGTGTCAAACACTGTCATTCTGATCGGATAGCATTTTAAATTCTCTTTCACTGATGCAATGGAGAATTGCACCCATACTCTCCTCCCTGCTTCTCCTAACCCTCCATTTATGCTACAAATACAGGGCTTGTCTACATGGGGACATTCAGGAAAATTAATCTGAAATAACTTTCCAAGTGGATTAGTTAAACTGCATTATCCCATGTGTGCACTCTCTTATTCAAAATTCATAAACTAGCCTTGTGAATCAAGCTAAACTGAATTCAAGCCGCTTTAATTCTGAATAAGTATCCACGTGGGTTTAATATGGTTTAACGAATCCATTTTAAATTCCCATTCTTTAGTTAATTTGAATTAACTTTCCAGAGTGTCCCCGTGTAGACAAACCCAGTGGTTACAACCTTCTGGTTACAACATGGTTGCCTTAATGATAGGAAGCAGAAGGTTAAGGCACTGGACCGGGACTCTGTTGATCTGGATTCCCTTTCTGACTTTGATACAAGCTTCCTCCAACTGGCTTCTATAAGAACAGGATAGATCCAACCAGGGATCATGCTAACGCCTCATCAAATGAGCCAGAAATAAATTAGGACTTGTCAATAAAACACATTTCATCCAGCTGCCTGTGCAGCTGTTGGCTGGAATCTGGCTGACATGCTGACGATGCAGACCAGTCCTATTTAAATGACCCCAGAGGCACAGAAGAAGTAGCTGAGACCACACATCAATCTGCCTTGCAGTTGTTTTGAGTTGTTCAGTACCGGAGAATGCCATGTCTCTTAAATCCCCCCCACCCCAACCTATCAATTGAGAGCATTCATTTAACAGCAGCCCACTCATAGGAACACCAAAGAATTCAAACAAGCCCATGGAAGGCTATTGCAAGAGTAAATCATAGGAAACCAGTGGTGAGAATTTTTGTCTTTCTTGCCAAGAAAAGGAGAGGCCGATTTTGCTGTTAGTGCACAGTTAGCGCAAGGTTTGCCCCTGAGCTCAGTGGTTACAGGCCTGGCCTCTATCTGTGACTCTCCACCCCAAGTCAGGTTGGGGCTGAACTGATGTCACCAGATCTGTTTCGGGAGGTTTTATCACCACACGGACTGACTCATTTGCCAGCGCGTTTCAGGAAGTGATTTTCCACATGTCCTTCTATATCTGCCTCGGCATCTGTTTACTTTAACATGACAATGAATAAAAAAACAAATAAACCCAAACCAAAGTCTTATGCTCCAGCTTGATACATCAGCACTCTTGTCTGGTCAGGTTCTGGCCAGGGAGTGATAATAAAACCCACAAAAGACCATGCGTTTATTCAGTCTCGGACTCGAAAGAAAACCACAAGGGAGAATTCATTCAGGATGGAAGACAGATAATCCTTTCCCATCAGAAAATACCCCTGATGTAACATTTAATCTCTGCAGGATCATTTCAACGGGGATGCCAATAACACTGCCCCAGTGAAAGCAGAGCAGCTACTGCCGGAGGGGCCTCTAAGACACACAATCACTTGATGAATGTCCTGTGCTTTCCAGTGGGAGTGATGAAGGGGGTGACGGCTTGGCCAGTGTGGGAATGCTGCTGGAGCCTGGAGGTCTCACGGGTGGGAGTTGTCTGTTACATTGATGAGGTTGCTCACGGTGTATGGGGATTGTGTTTTAACTGTACATTTTACAGGGTCTCCTCAGCAGCTCCCAGCTGAGGAGTGAGCAGGCAAAACAAATATGCGTTAATTGTGTCTTTAGGCACAGCCTCGAGCAAGGGATGGGTGAAAGCAGAACCACTCCCCCGCCCCAGTAGCCCTGAGAATCGCTGTGCCTCAGAGTCAGGGACACTCCATTGAGGAACAATTCCCTCCCTGCTTACTCCTGGCTCTGGCAGGGTAATAACGGGCAGCCAACTGCTGACCTAAACCAGCAGCAAATTACAACAGCCCCCGCAGACACCAGCTCGGTTGTGCTGGCCTGAGAGTTGGGAGCAAGAGGAGCTGTCTATGTCATCCATTCCCCGCCCACCCACTCCAGGGAGGACGAGCAGGCATGCCACGCCCGTACCGACGCAGTGTAGCTTGCTCACTCGGGTGTGAGGAGTTCTTATTGCCTTGCTGAGACATGCAGTCCAACTCACAGCCTGACTTCATAGTCTGTAGGCCTGGCCATCACACAGTCCTTCTGCTAACTGAACTGGCAGCCCCGACCCTAGAGTCCCGCGGGCCAGCAGCCCCAACGCAGACCCCAGACACCCATGCCAGGCAGTCAGGAACCTGGCAGACTCCGGCACGTGGGCCAGCCTTTAGCACACAGCTGAGCTGGGCCACAGCTGTGTGCTAATTGGGCCACATGCGGCCCGTGGTCCACGGGCTGAGAACTGCTGGTGTAGACCATTCCTCAGCCTGAAATACAAAGGCAGATTAGGGCTCAACTGTCAGTTTATGTGACTCTTTCCCTGGTTCATGCTTGGCCCAGGGGAGAAGCGGCCTATGGCTGGTCACACATGACGTCCCTCTCTGCTCTGGCTTTGCTGCACAGGCTTGCGCTTTGTGACCTCTGCCCATTCCCTATCCACCCACTTGCTGATCACCTGCATGGGAAGAGAAGTGGCCCTGCGGAGGCTGCTTTCCCCCATGCTAAGTCCTTCTGGATGCATAACTCACATATAGCCCTTACTCCCCTGCTTGGGGCAAAGAGTCAGTCTTGCCTTTAGGATGTAACTGGGGCTGGGCCTGAACCAAGGTCCAAGATCTGAACACTGCCAGAACTTGTATTCAGAAAGAGTGCAAGTGAAAACCTACAGCCAGAGCCTGAGGTTTGTGCTTCAGAATCACTGTCCTTACTCAGGCAAAACTGCCATCGAAAGGTTCATTGAAAAGGGAGTGAGGAGGGACAAAGCATTTTAACACCTGAGTAAGGAGGGAGTTAAGTAATTCAAAATTTATTCAGGGGTGGGCAAACTATGGCCCGTGGGCCATATGCGGCCCACTGGCCAATTTTATCCAGCCCAGGGGGCTGGGCTGAGCGCAGCAAGCCATGGGGCCCCGAGCTCCTGGGCCAGGGGGACAAGGAAGGGGGAGTTGGATGGGTTGGAGGTTCTGAGGGGGGCAGTCAGGGGACGGGAAGTGGGTGGAGTCAGATGGGGGCAGGGCCAGGCTGTTTGGGGAGGCACAGCCTTCCCTACCCATCCCTCCGCACAATGTTGAACCCCCCGGGCTGGATAAAAATGGCCGGGGGGCCGCATATGGCCCACGGGCCGTAGTTTGCCCACCCATGGCTTATATCAATTTCAGGTTAAGTGGTTATTAGCCAATGTTTAATTGATTTCAGGGTGTCTGCACTGGGTTTGAACTAAATGAGTTTTAAATCATACCTTTATTTCATCCAGTGCCAGTTTGAATATAAACAGGGCCTGGCTCTCCCACAATAACAAACCAAAAGGGAACAGGGAGAAGGGGAGCAGAGATAAGGATCCACCTAACATCCTCATATACAAGGTGCTCAGCAGTTCAGTGATGGGTGTGGATATAAAGGCCTGAAATGGATTGGAAGATTCATAGCTTCCAAGACTAGAAGCATGGGCACTGACTTTCCAAAGTGCCAGGGGGTGCTTGACCCACGTGCGCTGTGTCCTTGCTCCTTCCCCCCTTCCCTCCAGAACCTTCTGAATGCCGTGAAACAGCTGATTGTGGTGGGCAGAAGGTGTGGGGAGGGAAGGAGAAGGTGCTGATCTGTAGGGCCCACCGATAGGCGGGAGGCACAGGAGGATGGCGGGGGGCTAAGTTCCTGCTAAGCTGTGCGGCTGCGCAGCTGCCTATTAAGTGCTGCGGTGGGGAGAGATGCCTCACTCCATGTCCAGGACCTGCCGCTGCACCTCTCCCCTGGCCCCGACCCAGCCCAGCCCTGGACCTAACGCAGCTGGAGGACTGCTGCCCCTCCCCCAGCCTAGACCTTCCAAAGCCAGGGGACAGCTGCCCCTCCTCCAGACCTTACAGAAATGTCCAAACTTGACTTTAAAATGGTCAGTGACAGAGAATCTACCAGGATCCTTGACAAATTGTTCTAATGGTTAATTATTCGCTGTCAAAAATGTATACTTTATTTCCAGTCTGACTTTTGTCTAGCTTCCACTTCCAACCACTGGATTGTGTTAAACCTTTCTCTGCTAGACTGGAGTCAGTTATTAAATATTTGTTCCCCGTGTAGCTATTGTAATCAAGTCATCCCTTAACTGTCTCTTTGTTAAGTTAGATAGATTCAAAGTGCTGTTTATGCTTTCCAGGATCAGGTTCGCTCTTTCGTTGGAAGCTCCCGTTCAGCTGATTATCCACTTGCCTATGATTGCACAGTGAGGTGATGGTAATGCCAGGAGTAGAACCAAAAGACTCTGATTCCCAATTCTCTGCTTCACTCTTTAGTCGGTTGGTTAGTCATTTACTTGAAAAAAAGCTCAGAGTGCAATCGCCTGTCTAACATGCATGCACAATTGCAATTGGGAGCAATTGCCTTTATTTCCGAAGGAAGGATTTAGCTTTGGCTTTAGCAGCATCTCAAACTTTGCCATTTAACCATTTTATGTATTTTGTTACTTCTCATCTTGCTTCCTCTCCAGTCTAGCTTAAGTAGCCTTCATGCTGAGTCTCATGATTTTACTTTCCTCAGTGGGCCCCTTCAGCATCCTCAGATTTCCCTTAATCAACATTGGTTTGTCAGTCATGGCAGCAAAATCACTCAGGAACATTGTCGGGGTGCAAAAGTCAGGGCTTTAGTGAGG
Organism: Dermatemys mawii; assembly: GCA_007922305.1. NCBI lineage: Eukaryota > Metazoa > Chordata > Testudines > Dermatemydidae > Dermatemys > Dermatemys mawii. The sequence goes on along the minus strand of ML677392.1, from coordinate 1,845,655 downwards.
TTTGTGTGTAGAGAGGTTGCAACTACAGAGTGGAAATTAAGGAGTGGAAATTTCTAATGAATTTCAGTAAAACAACAGTCTTGATTCTTCTCACAGAACTGTTCTTGCCTGAAGAGTTGTAGTAGCCATGCTGGTCCCAGGATATTCGAGAGACGAGGAGGGTGAGATCATATCTTTATTGGACCAACTTCTATTGGTGACAGAGACAAGATTTCAAGCTATCTGAAACATCTCATTAAAAAATGCTGAAGAAAACAACAAAAAAAGTTGTTTCCTTCCAATTTTTTCTTGGAAAATAAGATACTAGCACTGATATAAAAAAGTAAGTAAACACAATAATTGATCATATGGAACGGTCTGCAGTGGCAAGAAGAACTAAATAAAGGAGAAATTGAAATAGGTGTAGGTACCATTTTCTCTGTGATGGATTGGATGCAGTTAGACTCATGGCAACAAAGACCATAGGCGCACATACTGGTTTAAAGCACACCCCTTCCTCTTGATTAAATCTGTATTTGGATAAAATTGCCAGGGACCAAGTGCTCACGGAAGACCACAGAACGAGGATTCACTATGTAAGTCTGCAGTCATCCAGACTTGAAATCAGCAGGAAAAGAATCATGTCTGAATTGTGGCTGATTATTGTTGCCGTTGCTGGGTTGTCAACAATAGCTAAACATTTCAATCCAGGAATCCTGTCTGGTGCATTGAAGAAAGAAACAAAACCCGCACAGGAAGAATGTGATGTCCCTTCTCATAATATCTGCACTTGCGGCCTATTGGAAAATGAACTTGACTTTGAGTCTTGTCCTTTGTCCAGGTTAGAGTCCATTTCCATACAGCTGTGAAATACAACCAGGTGTTCTTTGCAGCACTGTCAGCTTCTTTGCAGGCCACTCTCATTGTAACACAGGAAGATAACACATCACCGTTCACTTTCCTTGGCTGGATTTCTCAGTCCGGGGGCATTCTGCCAGTGCTCTGAGATGGGATAAGGCTCTGGAGGAGTGACAGAAGCCCTCAGCAAAGCATGTGTGGATGGTGACTCTGAGGGCTTCATGCCAATACCTAGCAAGAAAAATCAATGCAGGGCAGAAAATGTACTGACCAGAATACAATGAAAACAAAAGCTGTTGCCAGCACAGAAATATTGTGTATGCAGACAATACAAATGCAAAGCCTGCAAAGATATCACCATCTGAAACATTGCAAAACAGAAATGCTGGGTGGGGAAAGCGCTGCTTCAATGATTGTTTGGAACACGACAAACAGAGAGGCGATCAGGTTTATTAATTGCAGCCACTCATATCAGATGATGTCATTGCACAATCAAACACATGTAAATAAAGGTTTGTCAAGACGGAGCTAGGGTTTAATTAAAATGCAAAGCGCATGCAGCTGAGGAGTGGTGGAAGTCCACAAAGATGATAAAACGAGCCCCTGTTTGCATAATCATTATGTGTTCATCACATTCTTTCCCATGGCATTCTGTCATTTCCTCTCCCAAGTGAAGGCTTTTCTCCAGTGAATAGTTTGACTTTAAGTTCACTGACCAAAGACTTTGGCGCAAAGTTATCCCTATGGTACTAGCATTTCCCACCACACTGATGATGCAACTGGCTCCCTAACTGCTTTTGCATCACATTCAAGCTCCTCCTTTAACATTCTAGTATTACATAACCCTGCCTATTATCTCTCTGTTTTTGTTAATTCCTAGTTGCCTTCTTGGGCCATATGCTCTCCACATGCTTTCACTGTAATGTTTCCTTCGTTTTTACTTTCTTTCACCCCAACCCCAGTGCCAAGAGATGCCTTCTTCTTCCTGGGTACCAGCAACATTCCACGTTTCCCTTCAAAACTTTCCTCTTGCTATTCACTGCTAATTGCAGCTTGGACACGACCTCATTATGAATGGAATAACAATAATAAAAAAAAACCCATTGCAATAACAATAATAAAAAAAATTCAACATTTACAAATATATACAATGTGTAAAGGAAAAACCAAGTGAGCACCAAACACCACACATGGACTCATAGATTCTAAGGCCAGATGGGACCATTGTGATCATCCAGTCTGACCTCCTTTCTAACACAAGCCAGAGAACTTCCCCAACATAACTCCTAGAACAGATCTTTTGGAAAAGCATTCGATCTTAATTTAAAAAATGTCAGGGATGGAGAATCCACCACAACCCTTGCTAAATTGTTCCAATGGTTAAATACTCACTGTCAAAAATGTAGACCTTATTTCCTGTCTAAATTTGTCTAGCTTCAGTTTCCAGCCGTTGGATTGTGTTAGATCTTTCTCTGCTAGGCTGAAGAGCCCATTATAGGGTGACCAGATGTCCCAATTTTATAGGGACAGTCCCTATTTTGGGGTCTTTTTCTCATATAGGCACCTATTACCTCTCCCCCCCCCGCCTCCTGTCCCGATTTTTGACACTTGCTATCTGGTCAGCCTACCATTATTAAATATTTGCTCCTCATGGAGATACTTTAGACTGTAATCAAGTCAGCCCTGAACCCATGTTGATCTGCATTAGTTATATTTCCCTCCTTTTGTTCTTGATTAATTGAGTGCTGAATCAGCCTCTCCACTATCTTGCCCAGGATTAATGCCAGGCTGCCAGACCTATAACTACCTGGATCATCCTGTTTACCTGGCCCTACTTAAACTCCAACTCTGGCTCTGACTACTAGGTCTGGCCACCTATGACCTGTCCATGACAATACAGGGGTTTGCATCAAATTTAACTACATTGGTTTAAAAAAGTAATTGTCAAGGCCTGACATCTGTTTTTAAATTGATTTAAGTGGTGCAGAGCCCTATGTAGCCACTCTTATTTAGATTCAAGAAATGCTTTTATTGTTTTAGTTTAGCTTCATCCACTTTTTAAAAAACAGATCATTCTAAATTTAAATGTCACTCTTAAAGCAAAATAAGAGTATCTACATACAAACTCAAACCAGTTTAATTAAACAGGTTTAAAAACACATCTTAGGTAGACCAGTGTACGTTTGTAAATAGACAAGGCTTTCACTACAGGGTTTATCATAAGATGTGTAAGAAAAATTCTGCTAATCCTTTTGTTAAAATACTGATTCCCTTCCACTGTGTCGTATGATCAGTTCTCATTATATTATTGAGGTCCAATGGCAAGGCCAGGAGGCTTGTCTTTTTAATTTATCTGAAAGCACCATGCACAGCTATTTAATTATTATAAAGCTAATTAGGCAGATGTTTGTGGCTAGTGTTAAAGAATCACTGTGTCACAAAAAGTGACACACTATACTTATTCTTTCTTGCATATTTAAAGGGACACCACCAACTTGAAATCTAGTCACTATTTTAAAAATAGAAAATATTTCAAAGTTTCAGCTGCTAAATTGTCCTGGAGTCCTCTGCCCAATCAATTTTTTATAATAGTTTTCTCTCCTCTGTTGCTGTGCTGTGTGAAAGTGTCACACAGATAACAGGGGAAACTGATTGACTATAAACTGTCAAGAGTGAAATTGACTCTACACACACACACACACACACACACACACACACACACAGGTGTCAAATGAATACAAACTGGAAAAATTAGAGGAACTATTTTATTTCTCTACTGTCAATTATGCTCATTTGAAGTGTTTCTTGTAAGAGTCATAGGGAAAACTATTTCAGACAGAAATGTGAGGGTTTTTTCAATTGTTTTGCTTTAAATTAAATTAACATTTAATTAAAAAAATAAATATGTATGGGTCCACGACACAGAAAAAGACTCGATCTAAAAGAAGATTCTCCTCTTTCCAACATTGAGCCATATCAAGAGACATCATTAAAATGCATAACTTTTGTTTAGATAAAACAGTTGCCCTTGAATCAGACAAAGACTAGCTATTCTACTGTCGGAAGCAGCCACTAACTAAAATGCCCCTGCAAATCACCATTATTGTAAAAGCAAATGCAAATTGTGCAGAGCGAGCAATTGCATGCGATGAGCTAAGTGTGATTTGTAATCAGAGTCAGAGAAATATCCACTGTTCTGCAGGCCCTAAAGCAGCAGTTACTGTAACTAAAGCACGCTATTCCCACACGTACGACTGCAGATCGTGTTCATATTAACAGCTAAATGAGTGATCAGCTTTTGAGTGTTTTAAGCAGATTTTTGTTATTTGCAATCGCACACATTTCACAGCAACAACTTTAATGTTAGCAATGATTGTGGCTGCAGCTGCCTGTGTTATTTTTGTTTGCACTGTGACTCAGCAAATGCTCTGTCTACCTTTTGAAGAACTGTTCGCTGAAAGATGTCAGTATAGAACTTTACCTACAATAGGTCTCTATTTTGGTTAACTGACTTTCTCATAGGGGGAGGGGCAGCTGTCCCTGGCCTTGGCAGGTCTGGGCTGTGGGAGGGGCAGCAGTCCTCCAGTTGCATTAGGTCCAGGGCTGGGCTGGGTCAGGGCTGGGGGAGAGGCGCAGCGGCAGGTCCTGGACTTGGAGTGACGCATCTCTCCCCACCTCAGCACTTAATAGGCAGCTGCGTGGCCGCACAGCTTGGAGGGAACTAAGCCCTCACCCTCATTCTCCTGTGCCTCCCGCCCAACGGTGGGCCCTGCGGATCAGCACCTCCCCCATTCCCTCCCCACACCTTCTGCCCACCACAGTCAGATGTTCATGGCATTCAGGCATGGTGTGTCTGGTAAATAACAGAGACAAAGGTGGAACTCAAGCTGAGTGGAAGCCTATTTGTTTGTGGCAGTTTTCTTTAATAAACCCCTGCCTTTTAAGATGGCAATGATTCGATATATAATCAGAACTACCACCAAGGAAAGCGTGTGGCTTCAGGGAAAAGGTAAAGAGGCTCTTTGCCTACTCAGGAGTTATCCACTTCCTTAGGGAAGTTGACTGACCTGAGTCAGTGTTACAGACATCCATGCCCCGTTACATGGCAGAGGTCAGCCACCACTCACTCCAGTAGTTAGTGTTATTTCTGGAACATCCCCTTTTCCTTTGTCATGACAGAGAATATCAACTGTGGACGAGTTGTTAAAGCTGCTATGGTCTGTATCCAATGTACAGGTTGCTAATATAGACTCACTCCCTATTTGTCTGAGTTCTTCTGCTATTGCCTGGACTATTGAGATTGGTGGTGGTTTTAGCATGCCTGACAAATTCGGGGGGAAAAAATTCACTTGACTCCGCACGTTCTCCATGAAACACCTTGCCACAGCCGCCGCTGGAGCAGGAGATTACAACAGCCTAATAAGCCTCTACAGATCATAGTGTACGCTTGAGCGACTTACGAATTCTATATGTAGGCATGAACAAGACAGACAAAACAGGTTTACTAATCTCTGCGTGTTACAACCTGATCTTCAATTCTTCTGCCACTCTATCCTTTTAAGATGCCAAATCATGATGACTACAGTCAGTGCTGAAACTGTGCAGACCTGATTAAAGCCAGTTGCTCCAGTATATTTAGGCAATTAAAAGAGTTTCAGTTCAGTTCAGTTGAAACTGTGCTCCAGTTTCAACACAAAGAGGAGAGCGGAGGTAACTAGCCTTAACTGGTTCTACCCTCAGAAAGGCCCATGCAGAGCCCATCAAAATCAATGCATGAATTTTTGAGTGACGAGCATCCGAGAGTGAAGGCTTGTGGGTCACACAGGGTGCATGAACTCTTAATGACAACACATATTTATTTTATAACGCTCACAGCGTGTTAGGCACCTCACACATGCTGCGCAGAGGATAGGGCCCGCCCTCAAGGAGTTTACAATCACAGGGCCTGTGATGGGGTGTGTGGCCCTTTGAGGCAGCCTGGGCTCAACCTTGCCTATGACTAAGCAGCTAGCCCTCAGCCTCAGTGATCAGCTGGCAACATATAGGCTAATTAGCGATGGGTGTAATGGGGCTTAATTAGAAACTGTCTCCAGCTGTGGTGGTGAAGCCAGGAGCTCTGAAATAGTGCTGGGGAACTAGCAGAGAAAGGAAGACCCTGGAAGGAGGAGTTCCTGCTGCAATAGGCCCTAGGAAGGCAGACAGACTGAGACTGGGGGCGGTGGAGGGGATGGGAGGCAGCAAGGGAACCCTACTAGAGAAGAAGCAAGATGAGACAAGCTCTGCAGGGGCTGAGGGAATGGGCCAAGAAACAGAGGGCTTTGGTGGAGCGTGAGAAGAGCAGAAGGATTATTAGTTGATTTTGGACTTTGAGTTGAACCTTTAGTTACCCCAGTGGGGACGTTGAACTGCATGTGATTCGGCTGGAGAGCTATGCTGCAGAAGACTTGGAATCGGGGGTAGATGGCCAATAGGAGGCACTGGATCTGAGGACACCAACCACATTATGTGTGGGTGTTCCAAGGGTGAGTGTGCCCCATCACAGGGCTGATCCAACTCCCATTGAATCCTTCTGTTGTTGTAATGGGAATTGGATCGGGCCCGCAGTATGAACTGGCAATGAAGTATGGACATACAAACAACCTCAAGAATGGAGGGGCAATGGAGGACAGGTGGTTACATAAATCGACTCTGAGTCCTTGAGCAAGTTACCTAATCTATTGGAATTTTTCCTTGCAGATAATCATATTTAACAGGGCTTGGGGGAGGATCAGTTAGGGATTGTTTGTACAGTGCTTTTGAAGGTGAAAGGGGCTAGGTATTACTAAGGAGCAGTGTGCACTACCCTGACCCAGAATTCTAAGTTTCTGGTTTACACTAATTTCTGGGCATCAAAAACTCTCTATACTCTAACTGTACTAGGGCTGAGGAAAGGTTTGGGAACTCAACTCCCAACCCATTCCACAAAAAGAGATTCAGTTCTATTTAGAAAATAGCTTCTCTCCCTTTCCTTTTTATGCACCAAATTCAGTTCACTGAAGTGTTTCCATCCTGCCCAGCTTTATGCTACTGTAATGGGCCTTTTACAGATGAGTGAGTACATTGGCCTTTTAATTAACTACAGTGTGTCTTGGTCATGATGAGCATGATTTAGATTCTTCCCTGCTGCTGCATGTGACACAAATCTCGCTTTGTATACAGTGAAGTCCATTTGTTTTGTGTGGAGAACCCAAATAGCAACACGACAAACCCATGTTATCTGACTCTCCATTTGTAAAAGTACTGGCCCTGCCTCAGAATCAGCCATGTTTCTCCTATCACGGACCAAAGGTCAGCACCATTATCATGGTGTCTCAGAGAAATACAAGTAGTTCATCCTTTCCCATATGATTCAGCAACAAGGCGATCACCTGGGGAGTATAAAAGCGGTCAAAGTCCATCATGACACTTGACATCATATGATCCCAGAAGTCGTAATCCAAGCCAGCATCCTGCAAGATATCTTTGCATCTGTTGTACAAGTCCCCCTCCAGTTCATCCCAGGCCAGTCCACATAAATGCTCCCACATTCACACAAATTGTAAGCCCTAAATTCTGTGTTTATGCCAGTGTAACTCCTCAGGTTTATGAGAGTGCAGTGTCTGATGTCTACAGTTATGGTTCATAGTAAACGCCTGGAAGGGAGTATTGGAGTCAGTTTGTGGATTAGCAGTTGTGGGTTTGCAGTAGATGAGAAGGGGGGATACTTTGAAGAGAGAGAGTTTAATCTCTCTCACACAATAAATCAGTCCTGAAGTTTGTGCTGTTTTTACTCAGCCTTTAGTTAGGCAACCCTCTCCCCGCTTTGACTTTGGGATTTCTCCTATGGTGGTTATATGGTGTTTTAATGACTTTTCTCTTCGTAGGTTTCAGAACAGACCATTGGCCCTGGTCCCCTTTGCACAGCTCTGGAGGCAAAAATGGGTTGGGGTCTACTTACATTATGGAAAAATCACACAATTTTCGTGGATGTTACACATCAGTGAAAATTTGCTATTTATGCTGCGACCAACTCATGAAAAATGTGTGATTTCTCCAGTGATTCTCTGGACAGGGGCTCGGACCCTAAAGGGGTTGCAAGCCTATGGGGAGTGGGGTGTCACGGTATTGCCACCCTTACTTCTGTGCTGCTGCTGGCGGCAGCACTGCCTGAAGCTGAGTAGTGGAAGAGCAGCTCTGAAGGCAGTACCACCGCAGCACAGGAATAAGGCTGGTAATACCATGTTATCATCAGCTGTCTGCCATCTGCTCCTGGACTTCTGAGCATAGTGTGCATCTAGGCAGGCTGTGTCTATGGATGAAGAGCACTGAACTCCAGCAATTTTGGGCCAGTGGAATGGCCCTCTAGGGGCTGCCACTGTTGGTGCAAGATAGAGCAACCATGAGGCTGCTCTGACTTGTGTTAGGGACTGAATAGCACCCCAATGGTGCCTGAAGTAGAGGACCAGAAAGGTGATGGAAAGCCACCTACATGCGCTGAACACGGCTGAACCTGCTCAGAGGCATCATACTGGAGACGGCTACGGATTTGTAGCCACTGCACAGAAATAAAGCCTCCGACCAGGCCTTGCTACGAAGATCGGATGTCAGCATAACAAAATCCATCTTGCCAAACAAGCAATAATAGCATCTGGCAAAGTCTGAAAAGAACACTGATGCTTTCTGCTCAGCCAAGGAATTACTGGAGCTACTCTCACTGTGACTGCCTCTCAGTCATGTTCTGCCCATCTCTCCCCCTCTGGCTGATGTTTCTCCTCCTCCCTGGAGCTGTCTGTACCCCTCTCTCACATTGCCTGCCACCACTCTGGGGATCTTTGTCTCTCTCTAGAAATTCTGCCTGGAACAGCTTCTCTTGGGTGTCATCGTTATCTATTCCCCAGCAGACAACAGAGCCTGGACTCATGCGAGCAGCTGCAGCTTGAGCATGACCTGATGACCCTACCTGCCATGAGAGCCTTCTTCTCCCTCGTCAGTGCTCCTTTGACACAACAGATGCCCAAGGCAGTGCTGGGCCATGGGAAAGGCTTGTATTGTGGAGCGATCCCAAGTTATTAAACAAGCATGTAGACAGGCGCAGGGCACGGTTTCAGAGGTGTGTAATAAATAGACAAGCTGGAGCAGGTTCAAGTAAACAATGACATTACGTCACCATGGATAAACATTTATCTTTAAGGGGCAAACACTCAGCACTTGTTCCCTTAGTACCGTATGAATGTCATTAGAGATGGGTGAAGGCTGTGTATGTGTGGCGGAGGAGGGAGCTGGCTTTGCAAAGCCATCAGCTGGAACTTGGGGGTTGCCATCTCCAAACTGGCATGGGGTGGGAGAGGGCACTGATGTAGGCTTCCTTCTCATTTGGTCTCACCCCCAAACTTCAGGGGGTTCATAAACTCCAAGGCATTAAGAGACCACTACAATCATCTAGGCTGACTGCCTTGTTAGCACAGGCCATAAGCCTTCCCCAAAATAATATCTAGAGAAGACTTTTTTTCTTTTTTGAAAAAAAAATCCCATCGTGATTTAAAACCTGGCAGTGATGGAGAATCTACCACAACCCTTGGCTCGGTTTTGGACAGTTAGCAAAGCTGATCAAAGGTAGGTTTCTTTGGTAAAAGCAAACCTCAGATAGCTCAGTTCTGAGTCCTCACTGTAGCTGAATCCTCAAGTTTCCCCCTTGCACTTGGTTAATTTCCAGGAGAGAGGACTGGAATGCTGTGAGTGTCTTGCATGAGACACACGTGCGTTTGCTTCATTGCATGTGTGATAGAGGGGACAGTACGCACTGTGGCTACATGCAGCTTCCCCTATTGAGACCAGACAGCAAATGTGAAAAATCTGCACAGGGGATGGGAGGTAATAGGAACCTATATAAGAAAAAGACCCAAAAATCGGGACCATCCCTATAAAATCGGGACAGCTGGTCACCCTAGCTTCCCCCTACCTCTTATGTCTGTGTTGTCTTCCAAGGCCTGCAATACAGTATGATCCGCTCCCCGATGTGTCTGACATCTACCCTTTCCCCTCATTCAAATGCCTCTTGGAAGCTTCTTTATCCTGTGAGGACCACTAACGCCAGCTGGCCGTGCCAGTAAAACACAGCCACATGTAACAAAGAGTTACTGCTCAGACCCTGATACTGCAATTGATATCCTTATTCCCACACAGAGTCCACTGAAATCCATGGGTCTCCACATGAGCACAGGGATCTACTAGCAGGTTTGGAGCCTCAATTGGAATCATCCACTTGGACTCCCTGTGTGTTCTTGCACTGTTCATCTATTTAAAATGTAAGCTGTTCAGGCAGAGACCACGGGTGAAATCCTATCTCCACTGAAGTCAATGGGAGTTTTGACATTTACTTAAAAGGGTGCGGGATTTCATTCCATACCCTTATGCATTATATAGGGGCTAAGAACAGTCTCAGAATTTAATAAATAAATCCTAATTAGCCTCATGATTTATAATAAATACATAGCAGACTCTGGAATTCTCTTTTGAAAACACTAGTGACTTTCATTACTATACCCTTGAATATGACACAGCAACCTGAAACACAAAAGACAGACAATGGAGACCTTGTAAAAGTCCCACATAGCTTGGCTTTATTGAAAAGGCAGCAAAAAATAAATAAGCAGGCCACTGTACACATAGGAGAGGCTTGTAGGTTAGAGGAACTGAGCGCCATGAACAAATCCTAAAGCTTCTGAGCTGCCCATCTGTTTCAGTGTACCATTTTTAATCTGATCCTGCTGTTAGTCACTTAGGGAATTTCCTACACATGGCAAAAATGTGTGTGTGTTTGTTCCTATGTGAGCAGCCTTTTAGATGCTGAACTCTTTCTCCTCTCTGGCCTTTCCAAAGAGAGCAAAATTGACAAAGAAGAAAGAGGTTTGTTTCCTCTGTTCAGTTGTTTCTAAAACCAGCACAAATGCAGAGCTTGCTCTGAGATGGAAGTGCAGTGTTAGAACTAGATAGGGTTTAGACTGAGGGTAGCTGGCTGATTCATTTCCTAAATCCCACCAAAATTATTTGTATTTATATTTTCAAATAGTTTTTTTCATTATTAAATCAGATCTTCTTTTAAAATAGTCTTATACCAGATGAAATAAAATATTAGATATCAAAATTACAGTAAAATATATCCAGGAGAACCATTAGGTCATTGTTTTATGGTTCGGAGCCCACTCCGCTCACCTTGAGTGATATTTCAAAAGCCAACATTTGGCTGCTTTATCCAGCACTTGGATATTAGGGTGATGGTTGCTATGGAAAGATGGAGGGAAAAATATAAGGGTATTTTAACATACTTTTTAAAGTAACCTATTAAAATAACTTGTTAGTTGATCTGAAAAGTGCAGTGATTAGTTTCCATATCACTTATTTTTTTCTCATAGAAGATCACCAGTTCCTATCTGATTACTTTTGTTTTGTGCCTTTCTACTAGGTACTATAGCTACTGTGATAGTGCATTCAGGGTAGCAGTGTTAAGTCATCGGTGAATCTTCATCATGTGAATCCAAAGAAGTGGATGATACTTCTTCTGATAGTAGGAGCTGGCTGACATAACTCATCACATGATGTGGCAAATTCCACATGCTGATGGTGAGGGTGACCATCTCATCCCCTTATGATCTTTAGTCTTGGGTGGGGAGTGCCCCACAGGGTATCTGGTACTTGACCCAATGGATGTGCTGTGTGCCCATTCGCTATGTGCCACGCCGTGAATGAGTGAGACACTGTGTGTAAGTGAGAGCATGAGAATCTAGGACAGAGAGTGTCTGAGTGTGCAGAATGGAAACACAGAGAATCCTGGGGGCAGCACATGTTGCAACATTTCATAGGCAATGGTTTTTGTAATTGAAAAATGGCCTGTTTTGGGAGAAGGTGATATTCTATACCTTGGGGGAGAGTGCTGTAACCCCCATATTCCTAATTTTCACATAATTGTGATCTTACATATAAAGTATGCCTTGTAAGGTATCAGGGGAAAGGTTATGATATGCTGAAAGTCATTTCTCTATCCATATATGTATATCATGAATGCATATGAAGTTATGAGAATTGTGTTGTATGCTGGTCACTAAAACATGCTGTAAGTTGGGGAATCAGCCAGATATTAGCTCCCCAGAGGCAACAGCAAGGAAAGTAACCAATGCCTGGGTGGGGTGTCAAACAACCCATCAAGAGCCATTGTCCAGGAAGGGAGCTACAATGCAATAACTTCACCTGCATGAGGCCAAACCAGAGGAATTGCTCAGTCCTGCTTGGAAAGAATCAGGAATGCCCCCCTGACATGCCTGGACTTGTGTTCCCCAAGCACATGGACTGAGGATATAAAACAGTGTGGACACACTTCTCCTGCCCTGACTTCTGCTGCAAGCAACCAAGAAACAGAGAAGATGACAAGATTCCAACACAGAAGACTGGCCTAGATTTAAGGAACAAACCTGTATATTAAGGACTGCAATAGCCAGTAGGATGAGAAAAACTGCTTAATCTAGTTGCTGCCCAGTCTAATAGGGCTGAGAGTTTAGACTGTGTGCTTGTATTTTCTTTTCTTTTGGTAATCACTCTGACTTGTTGTGCTTTGACTTATAATCACTTAAAATCTATCTTCATAGTTAATAAATCTGTTTGTTTATTCTACCTGAAGCCATGTGTTTGGTTTGGAGTGTGTCAGAGACTCCCCTTGGGAGAACAAGCCTTGTATGTGGCAATTTCTTTGTTAAATTGATAAACTTATATAAGCTTGCAGTGTCCAGCAGGCATGACTGGACACTGCAAGATGAAGGTTCCTAGGGTTGTGTCTGGGACCAGCGATACTGTCTTGTGTCATTTGGTTGCAAGTAGCTGGGAGCAGCTTACGTGCCAGACGCTGTGCATGAACAGCCCAGGAATGGGGGGTCTCACAGCAGAGCAGGGTCACGCTGGCTCCCAGAGTCAAGGATTGGAGTGGCCTAGCAGATCACCAGTCCAGATATAATACCAGAGGGGAATATCACAGGGGGGATGGAAAATGCAATAACCATTTCACTAATGTTTTCAACAAAATGTATTTAAAAATAGAAAAAGATTGTGAATTCTTTAAAAAATATATTAAAATTGGGTCCTTGTGAAACACTTAAAAAAAAACCCTTCCAGGTGTAAAAAAAAAATTCAAAAATTGTTTTACTTTTTTCAACTAATTTTCCTCTGGTGTAAATAACTGAAAGACAGCAAGTGTGTCGGGGTTGGGGGGGACTTCTCAGCAGTTGCAAATCAGTGTAACTCTATTGATTTCAGTGAAGCTGCACTGATTTACACCAGCTGAGGATCTGACCCAGAGACCAGAATGTAAGTGCAAGTGAGGATATGATGGCAGGAGGGTGTGAGGAAAATCACGCCAGAAATAATGACGGTGTTGCTTTTCTATCGGATCGGTGTCTTCTGGCTTTTGGTCATATGAAGGCTGTGGAGTTACGTTACAATGAGGGAATCAAATGTGGGAAATGACTCTCTGTGTGGATGGACAGATCATCTTTCATGAGGCAGTGTAATTTTAGGCTTCTGAGTTATGAAGAACGGGGAACAGCAGCAGCAAAGTACCATAACAGGCTTTCTGCCACTGCCAGGATCTACAATCAGCTCCTTGTTTCATGGCAGGATTCCTGCAGCCTTCCCGGACTTAACGTACTGAGCTACACTTTAAATGACTTAGGAAAGGACCAGATGGCCGACAATGACCCATCATTTTCTCCTTTTGCAAAGAGAGGGGATCTTGGCAGAGTTTCCCTGTGCTATTCTCTATCTGAGCTGAGCTGAGAGTGAGGTGAGAGTGGGGAATTCAAGAGACAAAGGGCACAATAATAATAGAAGCAGAGAGCATTCTGGGAAAGGTCTGTCACAGAAGGTATTCTTTGACTCCTCAGCACTGCAGAGGGGCCACAGGGATGGGGCGTCTTTGGGATGGAATGTTCAAAAGGAACAGCACCATTTCTTGGGGGGAGACGCTTCGCCCCTGCATCCCACTGGGATAAACCACCCACTTCCCCCAAAACAAGTCAGCACATTTTCTCATAAAGGAGATGTGAAAATGGGGCTGCCCTCAAGAGCACTTGGAAACAAGCAGTCACATAGACAACCAGAACTGCACACGGCATCCATGGTCTCCCCCACGAACAATCCCTTTACATGGAAAACAGCCAGCCCCTGCCAGCTGGGCCTGAGTGTGACAAGTAGGGGGAAGGGTGGACGACTCCTGAGGCTAAGCTACTCTGACCTGGAAACCTGGAGCTGTAACCTGAGATGGAGGGGGAGGGGAGTTGACACCTTGGGGCTGGCACTCCGTCTGCTGGGCAGCTCCCCTCAGAGGCAGGGCTCGCACACGATCCTTCTCCTCCAGCTACGCTATCAGCTGGTCTTTCGTCAGCCTCGCAATGTGCAGTCCCCGCTGCCGGCACAGCTCCACCAGGTCGCTCTTAAGGCACTTGGCATACATCTTCCTGCTGGCCACTCGCAGGCCTGTGCTCTCCGCTTCCCACGGTTTCCAGGAGGAACCCCCTTGTGTGCCAGCCCTTCTCACCACCACTCTCCCAGGGTCGAGCTGCCACTCTTCACTCCAGGACTGCTCACTGCTGTGCCCAAGGGGACCCCACTGCTGCAACAGACCTTCTCGCTGGTCACACACTCTCAGGGGTTAAGCGTAGCTCCTCCGCCCCCCAAAACCGCTTCTCTCTGGATCTTCAGCGCACCTGGTTCCCGTCAAGCCCCCTTCGTTATACTGCTCCCCAATCACTTACTGCAGGAAGTGTCGTTCCCGGGGTGCAGTAGATCCCACCACTGCCACCAGTTGTCACGGGGGGTGGGGGAGTCCCATTCCCACACCCCCCACTTCCTGGGATTCACAGTGATTCTTAGCCAGCCAGTAGATCAGAAGGTTTATTTGAGATGCCAGGCACACAATCCCACTTAGACCTGTCAGTACAAACAGGCCTCCTTGGCCCGGCCCTTCTGGGGGGCAGGGAGATGAGACCCCGAATCCGGGCTCCCTCCACTTTCCCAGCCAGCGTCTAACCCCTTTTCAAAAAACTCCAACGTCTGCCTCCCCTTTGTTCCTTTGCCAGCCCCAAGGTGTCAACTCCCCTCCCCCTCCATCTCAGGTTACAGCTCCAGGTTTCCAGATCAGAGTAGCTTAGCCTCAGGAGTCATGTCCACCCTTCCCCCTACTTGTCACACTGAGCCCTTTACATGAGTTTCATGCTGTGGCAATGGAGCTCTGACCCTCTAAATCCCTGGTTGTAGTGGCTGGCACATGAGTGATGTTAACAACCTCTTTGCTCATTGATATCACAGGCACTTCTTCTGGGCCATCTGTGAAGCCCTAATCTTTCAGTTCATTAGTAAAAATCCTTCCTATGCCACGCAATGCCATAGTTTACTCTTTCTCAGCATAGGTGCCAACTTCCAACAGCTGTTTCATGGCGCAAGTGCTGGGAGGGAGGGGGGAGAAGCAGGACCTGGCGGCACACTCAGGGAGGAGGTGGAGGCAGAGTGGAGGTGAGCTGGGGCGGGGAGCTGCCAGTGGGTGTTCTGCACCCACCAATTTTTCCCCATTGGTGCTCCAGGCCCGGGGCACACACGGAGTTGGTACCTATGTTTCTCGGGGCACCAGCTTGGCTGCTCCTTTGAGAAGCGTAAGAGGAGCATGGAGAGTTGGAATCCAAGTTATATTTATATAAAATGACAAATATTATGAAATGAAAATATTTGCCATTAAAAAACACATGGGAGATGGTTTAAATCACTCTGACATGGCATGTAAATAATGCCCACAGAAGCTCAAGTGAATTAACTTGCTTCACATGCATGGGGAACTCAAGAGAAAGCTGGGCTTTTGCCCAGAGCCAGATGTCTCCAAAGTGGCACTACAAAATAATAATAGTCTCACACACCTTATGTTCATAGCCTGGGCCCACCATATTTTTGACATTACGTGGGGCTGCCTCAAACTGAAACTGTTGTGGTCCAAATAATGACTGGTGGGGAATTCTTAGGGTCAGGGACTGTGTCATGTTACTAACTGCATTTGTACAAGGCTCACACAATGGAGCCCCAGTCCTGACAGGGGCCCTTTCTCGCTTCCACCTAACAAATAAACCCATATGTGATTATTATTCATTGATGATGACAGAGGTGGTGGTGGTGACTTGAGTCTCATTTACATGTCAATTAATTGCACCTCTCACACAAATCAGAATGGAAACTGACACACAAGCAGTGCCTGCTGCATGTAACACCCCGTTCACGTTTCTGGCCGTTAGCCAAAACACTTTCACTCAGCCCAGCAACAACACTGCAGCAGAGGAGGTGCATGTCTACACAACAAAAGCTGTGCATTGGCTAGCACAGGAAATAATAGAAGTGAAGACAGAACAGCAAGGGCTTCACTGGGGGCTAGTGAGCTAAGTGCACACCAAGGTCCATGCCGCACTGAAGTCCATGCTGCACTGTCCTCACCACTATTGTTACCTGCACTATTGCCGTTCAAATTAGCTCGGGTGGGCTTAATCTGCTCTTCCCTTTCTCCCCAAACCTGCTGGGGCCAGGTGTGCCGTGGAGGCTGTTTTCTCGGGCTCTGTGGTCAGGAAGGGGCACCCGATGTGAGAGATTCTGGCCAGCTGTCTCTTTCAGAAGGAAGATTGTGCCAACACATACAGTTTTTGTTTTGTACGGCCCATCGTCCTGATCATGACAAAGGCTTCTGTTGCCAGCATTTGCATGCCCGGTGGCTTTGCAGTCCCTGTCCTTTAATCTGTGCCGGTACAGTTCCTAGAACAACTGGGACCCAACCTAGGTTGAGGACATCTTGGCACTACTATAATATGAATACTCAATCTTTCAGCCCTGTACCGAGACCTCTGCACGGCAAAATTCTCATAGACAAACTTTGGGAAACATCCATCCAACCAAGGAGAACTAAAAAAGTGATCAGTAACAGAATCTGAGTGGCTCCCCACTCTTTCTTCCATTTCCTTGTGTGATGAGTTGTGCATACACTAATGGGCCCGATCCTGCTCTAAGTCAAGTCTTTCCATTGTTTGCTGTGGGAACATGAGCCGGCCAGAATATTTTGCTCTGATATAATGCTTTTCATCTGAATATTTCCAAGCTCTTTATTCACATTGATTATATTTCGCAGTACCTCTGTGATACGCAGATTTTATTACCCACTTTTTAGAGCAGAGGAAACTGAGACAGAGAGGCGGGGTTAATCAATGACAGCACAGCCAAGTGTCACCAGCAAAAGGGACCGACAGTTATTCAGAGCTTTGAATTCATCTGCAGAGGAATTTCTTATGTAAATGTAGAATGGCTGTCATGCCTCTGTGTAGAGCTAGTATTTGTCTTTCAAGATCAGTGTTAGTTTATCCTTGGTAGAACGAACCATTCTCTTTATCTCATTTGATTAGGTACTGAACTTGCAAGTGCTCATAATGTTGTGTTTCACTGCTCAGATTAATAACTAAGCAGGTGTCTCTCTGGGAGCTGTGGAAACAGGCCCAAAAGAAAGCTAAATGTTGATAGAGGGAGGGAAAGACCAACAATCTTTGCAATGCTGTCCGTCATTTCCCTTGCAATTCTTTCTGCAGTGAGTCAGCTGATTGCAATGTTTCTTCCTCCATTCAGCCACTCATGTATCATGAGATAGAGATTCATCATGAGGACAAATCTGATTTGCATCGCTCTGGACAGGCCAACAATGCTAAATATTTAGACATACGTCTCCATATACATACTGGATTAGAAAACAAATCCTTTTGCCATTCTACACAGATGTATGAGTTTCTTCTTGACAGAGATTTCTTTGTACTTTATGGGCCCCTTTTCCAGTCATGGGCATGATGGTACTTTCCAGTTCATAAGGTAGACTGGGCTGAAAAAACTCCAAGGCCTAATAACAGCAAAGAGTCTGAGGCATTTATTGGCTCGTGAAATGCTTAATACCAAGTTAACAGGAAGGACTTAACTTGATTTTGCTAATCTGTTTTAGTTTTTAGTCCAAGGCTCTTGTTCCTGAGCTAAGGCACTTGAGCTATTATTATGCTGACACTTACAAATCATAAGTAAAAGGACTGAAAACAGAAGAGGGAGGGCTGAAAAGGAAAATGATTTAAAACCCCTTTGTCCCTTTGCCCCCACATCACCTCACTTTCTCTGCCTTCTCGTTTTCCTCCTACCTTCCCTATTTACTTCTTTTCCGACCTCTTACCGTCCTGCCCACGTACACTCATCTTCTCTCCCAGAATAACTACAAGATATTTGTCATGATGTTGTGTTTCAAAACTGAATTGGGAGGGAGGAGCTTGGATTTTCCCAGGACAGTTACCCTAGGCTGGCCTCTAGGGAAGGATGAGAGGAAGCAGGGATATAAATCATTACAGTTTTCAAATTCTTTTTAGTCATTTCACAGCCCCGTTTTCTTTGCTTTTTGATTTCCTGGGGTTTTTCCTTCCCTTTTATATTCATTTGGGAGATTTTCTGCTTCCCCTGAGGGGCGGGAGAAATGGAGGTTTTCAGCTTTTTTTCAGAAAGCCCTGGGTATAGGAGCCAGTCAGAGCAATGTAGGATGATGGTAGCCAGCCAGAAAAGAGAGATCTGCATTGTTTTATACATGGTTATCGGGAAATAACTGAACTGTGATTGTGCATTTCCCTGTCATCTGATTGGCTAACAAAGCTGTCAGTCATTTAGAGTACAGAGAGCTGTAAACTGTACAGTTACTGAGTAATAACTGGAGTGCCACTAAATAAATCAGTCCCCAAGAGAGACTATATAAGGGGGGAAAACCAGTGACTGGGCAGTGTCCCTACTCTCTGATTGCCTAGAGCAGAACTTTTGCTAACAATCAGAGCATGCTTCAAAGCCACATTTGCTAACAATCAGAACATGCTTCAAAGCCTTTAGGAGGCTGAGAGGCTTTGAAGGTCTCTCTTTTCTGGGTGGATTGAGTCCATCCTTGTTTGGCACTCTGGTCATAGAATCATAGAAGATTAGGGTTGGAAGAGGCCTCGGGAGGTCATCTAGTCAGCAGAGATGGGGCTGTAGGTTGTGACAACAGACTCCCTCTCTCTGATGCGCTCTTGATTGTATAGTGCTGTAGCTAAGGCCATCAGCAGGCAGGCACAGGGCAAACAGGGAAATACTGCCAGCACATTATTTTCCAAATAGGGTGGGATCCTTTGCAATCCAGCCTCGCCCTCCAGTGACTCAACACTCCAGCCATTCTGCAGGCCTGTCCTGGGGTTGAGTGTTGCCAATGTGGCAAAGTTAATGGCAATGATAAGGAAAATGTCATCTCCTAGGGAGTGCTTGCAGGAGCCTTTAGCCAGCTCCAGTCCTGGCATTATCCAGAGGCAAGGGGAGTCCAGGCCTCAGTTTCCTTATGAGGCTAATACTCTTCTTTGCGAAGCACCTTGAGATCCGTGGGGAACATGCTATCACATCATTATCTCGTTAAGGTTGCATTTTTCACTTGAAATCCAACTGAGTAAGCACCACAGGCAGGGGAGGTCAGTGATACCTGAAAATGAGTAAGCAGCACTGACATATAAGGTTATGTGCAAAGCCAGCTTACAGCAGTGCATAGGGGTCAATATGGTAGTGGTTTCAAATCAGTGTAGGCAAGGAAACTCTGCCTATACCTCCCCAAAGACTGCAGGATCAGAGCCTATGGGTATATCTACACTGCGTCTGGGAACAAGCCTTCCAACCCAGGTCCACAGACTTGTGCTTGCAGGGCTTGCTCTAGCATGCTGCCAATAGCTGTATAGATCTTGCAGCTGGAGCTCTCAAGCTCTGCCTCTCTCCAGGCTTGAGCGCCCGAGCTTCAGCTTGAGCTGTAACATCTAACCAGCTATTTCTAGCATGCTAGGGCACGCCCCGCTAGCCCAGGCTAGTGGACTCAGCCCAGGAAACTTGCTCCCAGAAGAAAGTCTCTTGCAAGCGAAACATGGATTAAAGCCACAGCAATAACCAAGCAGAAGCAATACCCCCAAAAACATGTTCCTTTATCTTTACTCTGTTTGCTCAGCTGAGGCAATGAGTCAGGTCCTCAAGCTACTGCTCTGTGATAAGTGTTTGCTCTGTATGGAAGGTCTCCCACGAGATTAGTGATGTCCTCATCTTGCTTACATTGTAAACAAACCTCAGTGGGGATCTCAGTGCATAAGTAGCTACTGCAACGTCCTTAAAGGAACATGTGTGTCTAATAAGAAAGGTAACGTGGACCAAACAATGCACATAAAGAGCCAGATTCTTAGTCAGTGTAAACAGGTGTAGCTCCAATGGAGTCAATGGACTGTGACACTGCACCCCATATTTGTAATGGTAATATCATTATAATATGATATGGCATAATTATGATGCATTTGATACAAGATAAGTCATGTGAGGTGTCAGTGGAAAAGTTATGATTTGCTGAATATGATTACTGGAAAACACCCACAGCCAACCTTTCCCATACAACAATGAAGAAGCCAGACGGGACTGATGACCCATCAGCAAAGACAATGGACTGTGTAATAGCTTAACCTTCCTGTGGGTACTTTGGCCAGTGTGTAAGCAATGGTTGCTATAACACTGCAAGAGCATGTGACCACACCACATGTCTCTGGACTCCATCTTGGGATGTCAGTATTTTTACTGGTCTGGGAATCAAGTTTTGAAACAAATGGTTCTCGCTATATTTTAAAACTATATACGGTAGGGAGTGACATCATCTGGTGTTCTTCACTCCCCACACAAGACTCCTCGAAACACAGAAAAAGACTGAACTGGGGAAAGTGCTGGACCCAGGCTAAAGGGATTTCTAGGCTGTGAATAAAACACCTTGAGATTCCAAGCTTGTCCCTTAAGAATCTGCAGCCTGCTTGTTTCATCAGCCAGGGTGAGAATTTGCTAATTCATATCCTATCTTTCTAGTAGAATCATAGAATATCAGGGTTGGGAGGGACCTCAGGAGGTTCTCTAGTCCAACCCCTTGTTCAAAGCAGAACCAATCCCCAGCTAAGTCATCCCAGCCAGGGCTTTGTCAAGCCTGACCTTAAAAACCTCTAAGGAAGGAGATGCTGCCACCTCCCTAGGTAACCCAGTCCAATGTTTCACCACCCTCCTAGTGAAAAGGTTTTTCCTACTATCCAACCTAAACCCCCCACACTGCAACTTGAGACCATTACTCCTTGTTCTGTCAATCTAAGTATCTTAGATTTAGCTGGTGTTTTTGTTTATTTACTAGGTAATCTGCTTTGATCTGTTTGCTTTCACTTATAATCAGTTAAAACTACCTTTTGTGGCTGTTAAACTTGTTTTTGCTTTATCTAAATCAGTGAATTGGAGTGAAGTGCATGGGAAATTGTAGCTCAAGAAGCAAAGGCTGTTGCATATTCCCCTCCACATTGGGTGGGGAAGGGGCCAACTCTATGAGCTTAGATTGTACAGTTCCCTATGCAGCACAAGACAGTATAATTTTGGGTCTATGCTCCAGAGGGAGTGCATGCCTGGGAAGCTGAGAGTTACCTTGGCTTTAATCTTTCTACAGTTGATTCGTGAAGTGGCTAGTCAGAGAGCCTGCATGTGACTGCAGCTGGACTATTACCCCCGATTTTTCACACTTGCTGTCTGGTCACCCTAGGCTCATATATCCAGTACTGGGCCAAATTCTGCTTTCAGTTACACTTTTGTAAATCCAGAATGACTCCATTTGGCCCTGATTCACACCTCGTGTAAGCAGGCTGTATGTTTGGGAAATAGTTTGTATCAGATACATTTAGGTGAAGTTACATTTAAAGTCTGTTGATTCTCTGTAGCTGTTGAGGCTAATTTATTTTGACTGAAGCTTTAACTCATTACTGCTGCTGGCTGTAATGAATGACCCCGGAGAAGAAAATCCTCCGTTTAAACTCTAAACAAATGCATCATGGGTAGCGACAGCCCCAAGCTTCTCCAAAGTGCCCACACCGATCTGAGAGGGAAGGTGGGTGAGATAATGTCTTTTATTGGACTGGTGCAGAAGAGGAGCTTTCAAGCTACACAGAGTTGCTTCTTGATGTCAGTGAAGACCAGGCACTTCAGCTTTACCATGAGGTAAACTTATCAAGGTCAGTCCCATTCTGGAGGCAATGAGCTGTTCACCTCACAGCAAAACAAAACTGCTTGTCTTCACTGTGTGTTTACCTCAGGGTAGCTCATGCACGTTAGTTATGCTGAAGTAAAAATGGCACCATTTTTAGCAGTGAAGACAAGACTCATGAGGAACAAACATTAGAGGAGAGAAGGTCACCTTTCAGCAAGTTATTTAAGCATGTGCTTAACTTTAAGCCTGTGAGTTGCCCCACTGAAGTCAATGGGGACTACTCAAGGACTTAAAATCACCATATGCTTAAGTACCTTGATGAATCGGGGCCTTAGTTTCCATGGTGCATTCGACCCTTGGCTTCTTTGCTGGGTGTTTTTGTGCTGCGGACTTACTCAACTGAAGCAACCAATAGGGATGTTCATATTGATACCATCCTATACACTAACATGCCCATGCTACAGTTTCTGAGCACTGCCTTGCCCCTTTGCCCTCTCCCATCCTCTGCCCCAATTATTTGCTTGCTTGGCTGATTTTTGCACTTGCTATGTTACTTCTTTCACAGGCCGATTTGAAGGCTCACACTTTCAGGACTGCTGGCACAACAAGGATGTCAGTGCTGAACACTCTCTTTTCTGCCACCCCAATCCAGTTCCCTTGCAGGAGATCTCAGGGGCTGAGTTTTTGCCAAGTGGGCAAAGTTTATACTTGTTTCTGTGCTTGAATCTAATTATGGTTCTGGGTCATGATGGTGGGTATAAGATATGCAAAAGAGGTACCTCCAGCTAAGACAAACTAAGTACAGCTGCTGTTTGCTCAGTTGCTAAGGCTGCCTCCTAGCTTCAGCTGAGAAGCTGCTACTCATGCACCTCCAGGGTTTTGGGTTGACTCTCATGAATGGTAACCTGGAGGGGACACACAATGGGCCAAATTCACCACAAATAGAAGCAGGTGCAATTCCACTGGCCTCTGTGGAGTTGTACTTGATTATGACAGTGGTGAATTGTATACAATGGGTTTGATATGCCAGCGCTGGGCATGTCACTAATAGATTAAGTCAGTTTTCCCAGCTGGGAGACTCAATAGTCTGAACAATTAGAAGATATGATTGCAATCAGATATTACAGTTACAATTGAGTTTTCTTCGCTTATAACACTGCAAGGGTTTAAAAAATGTCCGTATATTTCAACAGATTTAATTGGAATTCCGTCAGTGCACCCTTAACTTAGTGACCCCAGTGAAATGTCAGCCCTTGAACTGGTGAAAAATAGACCTAAAATATCCACAGATGGCCTGGAAAAATCTCTGCCTTTTTTTGAGGGGGACTGCAGATGTTTTGTTCTGGAAAATAGTAGCTAAGTAAGGAGAATGCAGACTGTTTCTGCAGCATGAGCCTGTAAATCCCACAGGGCAGTGCTGCAAAAAAGGAAATTGCTGTCTTGCCCTTAGTTGACTCCAGAAGGAAAAGAATGGCTCAGAGGGTTGATACTGGGCTATTGAGCCTTTCTCCTCTGGATCAGTGCTTCAAATCCAGCTCAGACCAGTTGTCAGTGAAAATTGCTTCTCTTGTGGCCTTTCAGGTGCCTATGTGAAATGAGTTTGATAGTCTAAGTGTGGTTCCTAGAGTCTGGGTCACAGGAATCGATACCTTCTGGGTTGGTGGTTTCAGCAGCAAAGCCACAGTCAGGGATTTTGGAATACAGTTGGCCTGCAAAGACAGGACACTCAAGCACTGTAGTGTTCCATCTGCCTGCATGCATACAGCTAGTGGATCAGCACTCACATAGAAAACCATCCTGGAGAGCCAAAGGAAACTTCCAAGGGCCAGCGCCTCATCCACAGAAGCAGCTCCAAACATAAATGCACAGATCTAATTGGACATATATAAAGCAGAGGCATTTTGTTATCAGCTGCCTACCAGTGCACCTCTGGCCCTGGCAGAATACTGTATCTGGTCAATAGAGAAGGTGAACATGTGCGAAGAGCTGGCATTTAATACACGAGGAGCTGAGTCCTCCTCTGGCTTTGGGAAGTTTGCACTTTCATCCAGAGATGCCAGCCATTCACTGTGTTCAAGATTCATATTTCGTACTGAGCTTCCAGTCGCACTGGCGACAGCCTGAAGGACTCGGAGTGCAGACAGCTCTGGAAATCAGCCCGGAGTATTCATCTGCTCCTGTAATTTACAGTGTAGGGTGAGAGAAAGGGTGGCGAAGTGCAGCATTTGAAGTCACTGTAATAGCTGTTGGAGAATAGCTGCCTGTAAAGCATTCCACAGTCCATCCCATGACTGCCTAGTGCAGACCAGGACATCTGGAGACCTTGTGCTGTGACACCAGTCACCACAGGCTGTGTTAACCCGTCCAGAAGTCAGAGAGCCTGCAAGAATTCCTGGAACCGTCTGCTCCCAGCCCGCTCAATAAAGATCACAGCTGGATTCATTACAGATCCCTGTCTCAGATTTGCCTCACAAGAGTGCTACTTCCCCTACCCAGAGAAATCTAGATGCTGGCACACTACAAAGTCCAAAAAAGCACTGATGATGTGTGAGCTGATCCATCCGGAGCATGAACCAGATGGCTGACGTCAGAGGGGAGGAAAGCAATCAAGCACATTCGAAAGGACCCTGAAACACAGAGATCATTGTTGTGTCTGTCTTTTCCTGCCATCCTCTCTAGGGCTGGCATTGCTGCTCGCCCAAGCACTGCCTGCCCCCTGCCTGAGTCCTGCCAACCCCCTGCATAGGGCTGGCATTACTGCTCCCCTCTTCCCCCCACTGCACATTCCTCCACCCCCCACTTTTTTGACAAAAGTGGATATTTGTCCCAGTCGCTCGTGTCAATTGATCAAGCCAGCAAGAGCAAATGGGATAAATGCCCACTTTTGTCAAAAAAATCAAGATGGCTAGGACAGGATTTTAAAAAGGGATTGACCCAGCCGAAACCCGACTTATGGTCACCCTAAGTAAATAACACTTCCTTATTTACTTTCTCCACACCAGTCATGATTTTACAGACCTCAATCATATCCCCCCTGAGTTGTCTCTTTTCTAAGATGATTAGTCCCAGTCTTATTAATTTCTCCTCATACAGAAGCTGTTCCACACCCCCAATAATTTTTGTTGCCCTTTTCTGAACCTTTTCCAATTCCAATATATTTTTTGAGATGGGGAGATCAGTCTTATTTTCTATCCCTTTCTCAATGATTCTCAACATTCTGTTCACTTTTCTGACTGTCGCTACACACTGTGTGGATGTTTTCAGAGAACTCTCCACAATGACACCGAGATCTCTTTCTTGAGTGGTTACAGCTAATTTGGACCCCATCATTTTATATGTATAGTTGGGATTACACTTTCCACTGTGCATTACTTTGCATTTATCAACATTGAATTTCATCTGTCATTTTCTTTCCCAGTCACGTGCGATCTCTTTGTAACTCTTTGCAGTCTGCTTTGGACTTAACTATCTTGAGGAGTTTTGTATCATCTGCAAATATTGCCAACTCACTGTTTACCCCCTTTTCCAGATCATTTATGAATATGTTGAATAGGATTGGCCCCATTACAGATCCCTGGGAGACACCACTATTTACCACTCTCCATTATGAAAACTGACCATTTATCTCTGCCTTTTGTTTCCTATATTTTAACCAGTTAGCAATCCATGAGAGGACCTTCCATCTTATCCCATGACAGCTTACTTTGCTTAAGAGCCTTTGGTGAGGTACCTTGTCAAAGGCTCTCTGAAAATCTAAGTACACTATATCCATGGGATCCCTCTTGTCTACATGATTGTTGACTCCCATAAAGAATTCTAGTAGATTGCTGAGGCAGGATTTCCCTTTACAAAAGCCATATTGACTCTTCCCAACAAATTATGTTTATCTATGGGTCTCATAGGAAGTCTGTGGCAGAGCTAAGAAATGAGCTTGGATTCCCTGTGTCCTAGTTTGGTGCCTTAATCACAAGACCACCCATCCTCTCTTCCAAAGCCTTCTTTAGAGCTTCATCTTTCTACCCTTACTCCCCTTAAGTGGTATTTGCTGTCAGGAGTAGTTCCAGTGAACTCAGTCCTACCGAATGATTACTGATAGTTTTGTGTGTGAGAGAAAGGACTTCACAGAAAAGCACCAATATAATTAAGGGGTTTAACTACAGGAACAAACCAAGTCAAATATTTTTTGAATATATAAACTGATCTGGATAGATGTACATTGATTTAACTATAAAATACACTGATCTGAATATATTTAGTTTTTCTTTGACATGTTATTTCCTTACCCTAGGGCAATTTTTAGTCAGGCTATTTTTCTTTCAGTGTGTTTCTAGGTTGCTTTGGTTCTGATGCATACTAGGCGTTAATGTTTCCTTTACTTGTTATGCAGTTGTGTGCATACAAATATAAGACAGCAAAAGAACATGGGAATTAAAGGATAATGAGCCTACATAAAAAGACACATTCTGAGAAACATCCTCCCTTAAACATGAGGCAAGTTTTGAGTAACTCCTGGTACATGATGGCATGTATGGCCTGTAAACGGTAAATATGGGCCTGCGTCTGCATTCCTTACTCAGGTTGTCCTGTACCTGTAATCAGATCTACACCTTGCACCAGGACAGAGCCCATTTGGCTTCAGTGGAACTCAGTGCAAGCACAAGAGTCCACCTGTGCAGATCTGACTAAAAGGCTGGGGCCTGAGTAATCTCAGGACCCTAGGAATTACCATTCTAGATGAGTGGTCTATCTAGTCCAGTACTTACACGCATCAGTTGGAGTTTGGCTTATGTTGTGAAACATGAAAATTGATCTCTCTTCCAAAATTCTAGGGTTTTTTGCTTGTTTTTGTTGTTATTTTAATCCTATTACTACTGTACCTCTGAATATTCTCTCTATGCATAGATACGTCCAATTGTCATCCTTTTTTTGCCTTTTTATAACTCCTGCTAAGCTCCTGGCCTCAGTAGTACATTGTGGCAATGAGTTCCACAGTCTAATTGTGTATTGTATGAAAAAGTATTGATCTAACTGCTACAGAAAGCTTGCTAGTTCAATATGTGTTAGAGGTAATTTCACAGGTGAAGCCCGAATGTAACTTTATGGAGGATGTTTCTTAAAATATATCTTTTTATGTAGGTTGACTATGATTTGTGTAATTCCCCATACTCTTTTGCTGTCTCATATTTATTGGCTCTCAACTGCATAACAAGTACAGGAAACATCAACACCTAATATGCATAAGAACTGAAGCAATCAAGCCAGCCAGATGAAACATTGCCTAAGAGGAAGGAGCTAACACTTCAGAAAAGAACTAAATATAAATATATTTTATATTCAAATCAATGTACATATATCCAGATGAGTTTATATATGCCAAGCTAATATTTTGCTCAGTGCATTTTTGTAGTTAAACTCCTTAAGTTATACTGATGCTGCATCTGAGGATATGTCTATGCTGCCCGGCAATTCAGACTACGGAAGTATGAATACAGCACAGTACTTTGGTGCATGCTGCCAACGTGTGGACCCTGCAGGCATGAACAAAAAGATTCTTTGTTTGCAATAACCCTCACACCTGTAGTCCCCCTTGCAGGGCAGTTTAGACATGCCCTGAGAAGTTTTATCTTGTATATAAACACAAAAAATCAGCAAACATTCTATAGGGATGGAGGATGGATAGCTTTATTTCCTAGCTGTTTGCTTTGATTAAGGCTAACTAATGTCATTAGCTTTGTTGGTAAGGTCCTGGGCTAGAATCTAGAAGACTTGAGTTCAGGTCCATTACGACTTCAACTGTGGTCTTGAGTAAGTAATTTAATGCCTGTGTCTCACTTCCTATTCTGTACAGTAGGAGTGATAATTATGTATGTTATCTATTTAGATGGCTAGCTCTTTGGGACAGGAATTATTTTACTATGTGTTTCTACAGTGCCTATCACAATGGACCTTGATTTCAACTAGAGCTTCTATGTGCTGCTACGTTGCTGCCAATAGTAACAACAGTGGTACCAACACCTGAGCCAAGTCTAGTCTCCAGACATCACCTTTGTTGCCATCAGTGGAGTGGCACTGATGAAGCATTACAACTCTGATTGCATGTCAGTTTTATATGTCTATATCTATTTGATAGCTGCTTTCAACTACCTGAAAAGGGGTTCTAAAGAGGATGGATCTAGACTGTTCTCAGTGGTACCAGATGACAGAACAAGGAGTAATGGTCTCAAGTTGCAGTGGGGAAGGTTTAGGTTGGATATTAGGAAAAACCTTTTCACTAGGAGGGTGGTGAAGCATTGGAATGGGTTACCTAGGGAGATGGTAGAATCTCTTTCCTTAGAGGTTTTTAAGGTCAGGCTTGACAAAGCCCTGGCTGGGATGATTTAATTGGGGATTGGTCCTGCTTTGAGCAGGGGGTTAGACTAGATGACCTCCTAAGGTCCCTTCCAGCCCTGATATTCTATGATTCTGTGATTCTGTGATTCTATAGATCGATAAATATTCAGGCTATATTTAAATTCCCTTTGTTTTATTGTCACTTCATCAGTAAAGTGCCTTTTGTCCTTCTAACACACACATTGAAACCAGAAAGCATTGGGAAAAACATCACTCTCGCATCAGGAATTGAAGAGAGTCAATTTCTGGAATCATCAAAATGACTCTTTAATACAATTCGAAAACTGGTTCCTGTGAAAAAAGCCCAGTACAATGCACAGTTAAATTGCATTGAACTGCAGATGCTGTAAGAGTGACAATTTACACAGCAGAGTATGCTTAATGTGCTGATGCATAAATACTCATCTGTGTGATAGTGAAAGCACAGCATTCACCAAGCTGGTGGATTTATGCAAATATGCATATAAATGTGCTTAAAAGCTTTGTCGTACTTTTCTTTATAATGCTTTGCAATCGACATTCTTTATTGTTATTTTTCTAGGTAGCACCTAGAAGTTCTAATTGTGCACCAGGACCCCTTTGTGCTAGATGCTGTACAGATGTAAGCAGAGTCTGAATGAGCTCTCCCCTGACATCTAGTGATGAGCTGTGGAAGAGGACTTCAGGCGCTGATCTTGTTTGCATGGGCACACTCACCCTTCCTAGGTGCGCAGCATGATGTGATTGCTTGCCCAGAGGCTCACTTTTGGCTGGTGTTGGCTACCCAATCTCCTTGTGATTGGGGCAGGAGTAATAAAGGGTTGTAACTAAGGCTGTCAAGTTAAAAAATTACTTGTGATTAATCACGCAATTAAAAAATTAATTGCATGATTAATTGCACTGTTAAACAATATAATACCATTTATTTAAATATTTTGGAGTTTTCTACATTTTCAAATATATTGATTTCAATTACAACACAGAATATAAAGTGCATAGTGCTCACTTTATATTTATTTTTGATTACAAATATTTGCACTGTAAAAATGATAAAAGAAATAGTATTTTTCCATTCACCTCATACAAGTACTGTAGTGCAATCTCTTTATGATAAAAGTTGAACTTGCAAACGTAGAATTATGTACAAAAACCCCTGCATTCAAAAATAAAACAATGTAAAACTTGAGAACCTATAAGTCCACTCAGTCCTACTTCTTGTTCAGCCAATCACTCAGAAAAACAAGTTTGTTTACATTTGCAGAAGATAATGCTGCCTGCTTCTTGTTTACAATGTCATTTGAAAGTGAGAACAGGCATTTGCATGGCAGTGTGGTAGCCAGCATTGCAAGATATTTGCATGACAGATGCACTAAAGTTTCATACGTCCCTTCAACCACCATTCCAGAAGACATACATCCATGCCGATGACGAGTTCTGCTCAATAATGATCCAAAGTAGAGTGGACCAATGCATGCTCATTTTCATTATCTGAGTCAGATGCCATCAGCAGAAGGTTGATTTTCTTTTTTGGTGGTTGGGTTCTGTAGTTTCCACATCAGTGTTGCTCTTTTGAGATTTCTGAAAGCATGCTCCACACCTCGTGCCTCTGGAAGGCACTTCAGATTCTTAAATTTTGGGTTAAATGCTATAGCTATCTTTAGAAATTTCACATTGGTATCTTCTTTGTATTTTATCCAATTTGCAGTGAAAGTGTTCTGAAATGAGTAATATGCTGGGTCATCATCTGAGACTTCTATAACATGAAATATATGGCAGAATGCAGGCAAAATAGAACAGGAGACATACAATTCTGCCCCCAAGGAGTTCAGTCACAAATTTAATTGCTACATTTTTTTTAAAACAAGCATCATCAACATGGAAGCATGTCCTCCAGAATGGTGGTCGAAGCATGAAGGAACAAACAAATGGTTAGTATATCTGGCATGTAAATACCTTGCAATCTCAGCTATAACCGTGCCATGCAAACACCTGTTCTCACTTTCAGGTGATAATATAAATAAGAAAGGGGCAGCATTATCTCTTGTAAATGTAAACAAACTTGTTTCTCTTAGCAATTGGCTGAACAAAAAGTAGGACTGAGTGGACTTGTAGGCTCTAAACTTTTACATTGTTTCGTTTTTGAGTGAGGTTATGAAACAGAAAAAACCTACATGTATAAGTTGCACTTCCATGATAAAGAGATTGCACTCCAAAACTTGTATGAGGTGAATTGAAAAATACTATTTCTTTTATCATTTTTACAGTGCGAATATTTCTAATAAAAATAATATAAAGCGAGCACTGTACACTTTATATTCTGTGTTGTAATTGTAATAGATATATTTGAAAATGTAGAAAAATATCCAAAATATTTAATAAACTTTAATTGATATTCTATTGTTTAACCAATGTGATTAATCACAATTAATTTTTGAGTTAATCATGTGAGTTAACTCCGATTAATTGACAGCCCTAGTTGGTACTCTGGTTATGTGAATCAAGCGCAGCAGAACTGTATTTGGCAAATCCTAATGGAGAGACTCACCCTAAATTAAATGGCACTCGCTAGGCAGTGTACATGGTTTCCAAAGCCCAGTGAGTTGAGAGAAGGTGGGGACAAGTATTTATACCTGGTGGTGTGACTCTTGTTTAAGGGTCCCAGACACCATTTGACCCTTCCTCTCTCCACTGTGTAAAAAAAGACCTAATTTAGATTCAATTGAGAGTCTTTTTACACGCTGCAAATCTGAATTCACTCATTCATAGGTCTAAGTCAGGGATCGGCAACTTTGGCACATGGTCCATCAGGGAAATTTGCTGGTGGACCAGGATGATTTGTTTACCCGCAGTGTCCACAGGTTCAGCCGAGCGCAGCTCCCACTGGCCATGGTTCGCTGTTCCAGGCCAATGGGAGCTAGGGGAAGTGGCTTGAGCTAAGGGATGAGCTGACCGCTGCTTCCCACAGGCCACATTGGCCTGGAACAGCAAACTGCAGCTAGTGGGAGCTGCAATCGGCCGAACCTGTGGAAGTTGCAGATAAGCAAACCATTCTGGTCCACCAGCGGCTTTCCCTGGCAGGCCACATGCCAAAGGTTGCCGATCCCTGGTCTAAGTATTAGACCGGCTTTGGGACAGTGTCTCTGATGCAAGAGACTGCCCAGTGTACACCAACAATGAGGCTCCCCCACTAACAGCTGAAATCACTGAGAGCTGAAATCATTGAGCTGTGTTAAGTGTTGGGCCCTAAAAACATCTTGGTGAATGGCCAGCAGGGCAGCAGGTGGAGAGGTGTGGTGAGTGGCAGGCTGAGTGGCTGGCAGAGAGGCACGGCTAGCAGGGTGACTGGTGGAGCGGGCCAGAGCAGAGCCCCTCAGAGAGGCGTGGTGATTGGCTGGCAGGGCGACTGGCCGTGAGCTGTGAAAAGTGAATGCCTGGGCAGCAGAGCATGGAAGATGCCTCCATACCCCGCCCCAACCTAGGGTGGGAGGTGAACTCTGCAGATAAACCTCTGAACTCTGGGGCTGCACTGACCAACGACAGCAACTGTATGTGGGGTGAGAAGAAGGGACAGGCACATTAAAGGTACTTTTGGGTGGCTGGTCTTAAGAAGCTGAGGGGAAAAGGACACTGCCCAACCTAGTTGAGAGTGGGTCTTTTGCTCATGGTTTATATTTATGAACCCTGTTTGTGGTGTTTGTCAAATTAATGCCAAGTTACTTCCCTCCTTTTATTAATTTTGCTACACTCAGACTCTGTGCTTGCGAAAGGGAAAGTATTGCCTCTTAGCGGTGACAAGGGGTGTGTGTGTGTAATTTTCCCAGGTTACCGGGTCGGGGCTCGAGCCAGTTTTGTGTTGTATTGTTGAAAAGGAACCCCTAGATATTGAACCTGGCCCTTGTTACAGCCAACTCTGATTGTCACAAGGGTTACACAAACAGAGAACAAAAAAAAGTCCCTACCCTAAAGAACTTACAATCTAGACATTGCTCACTCTAATAGCATTTTTATACCAATAACTGTGTTCCTTAACTGATTCCTTGGCAATGTCAACTATACCACTGTCCACATAGACAAGTAAAAAATACATGCAATGTATGTTACTATGTAACTTGTATGCTTTTTTCTGTGTGTTCTGCATCTTTATGCTTCCAAGAGCCTGCTGTTTGTAGAAGACAGCTGCCATTTTGGGAGTCAGAGTATATGCAGCATGTTAAAGAGGAGGTGTGCACTGTGCTCCCTTATGGAGATTTTATTGTTTCTTTTTTGGCTGTTTTTCCTTAATCTAAAATAAAAGTCAAGCAGACTGACAAGATAGGGTTGCTTGTTGTACCTGGAATCACATAACAAGTGACATGGTTCTTCTATGTTTTAACTTTTATTTGGTACGCTTTAATTGCTTTTTCATTAGATTGTTTCATTTCCATTAGTTATTATTAGTCATGGAGAACACTGCAAGGTTGCTGGAAATAAATTCTGTCAGGCCACTTACAGGTGGAAAAAAGTGATCTCTTGAGCTGAAGTGCAACGAAATTTCCAAGCATGATTAAAAATCCACGGTGTGTTTTTCAAAGAATCGTTGCCTTCTTTGGTCTGATCTTCCTGCCTTTGTAATACGGCTAGGACGGTTGGTCCGTCTGTATTGCCATTACAGTGATGTGAACTAGAAATGGTGGTGGTTACACTTCTGATTCAGAGGGAAAACGTGGCTGAGTCACACACTACCTGACAGCCTGTGGTTTTGAACTGCAGTTAGCCAGGCTCACAGATGCTAAAACAAGGTAGGCCACGTTCCCTGGCTTGAAGTGGTTTCCACTGTATACAGGGTTTACAGTTTGATTGAATGGCTCTCAGCACCCCCACTAAAAAAATTGTTCCAGCAATGCTGGCCAGGCTGGCCTAGTGTGTCACAGCTTAACTCCAAGTGATCTGGTCTAGTCCTCGTTTGCAGCTGTTCAGCTAATGTGTTGTACAGCTTGTTATTTATTCTTCAGGTCATGAGAGAATAGGTGAGATAAGAAAACCTGACTGATCTCAGCCTGAGCTCTGCAGCAGGAAATTCTGAAGTCATTTTGGAATATGTTCATGGTACATAGAAATCCTTTGACTTTACTGCTTGTCTGTTGTATTTCTGATCATGTGAGGGATTCCGAAACAAATTGTAAGGTGTATAAAATGCTAACTGGGGTCGGTTGGGACATACGTCACTGGAAAAGAGTCTCACTGTCCTTGAATCTTGCAATTCCTTCTGCCCTATGGAACTGGTGCGTCTTTTTTACCAGGAGCTCATCCTTATTCACTGGAATTCACCCTGCGGGGCAGAGAATCCCTTGCAGCACAGATGGAATTTTAAAGGTCCAGGGCTGGAATATATATTCCTAAAAGTGAGAAGGTAAGAGTAATTTGCATATGTAGCACTCATCTTTTGGGGGAGAAGCTCAGGTTGGGGATAAGAGACACCACACAGCAGTGGCACCCGAAAGTATGATGCCAATGTGATCAAATCCTGCTGGTGCAGGGCCAGTAGCAGTGGTTAATGTGGGGCAGTTTGCACCATAAAACTCCAAAAAGGAGCAGTGAGCTCCCCTTGCTAGCACATTGCACCATATATAATGGGGAGCTGAAGGCCTAACAAGCCTCCCCTGATGTATGGTGTGAGAGCAGGGCCCGTGCTCCTGGCACTCTCAAGGACTAGGTGGGACTCCAGCTCTGCTGTTGTGTGGTTCCCTGAGGGAGGGAAATGGATTTCTGTGTCCTCTTCTCTCCCGCATACCTGCACAACAGAGGGTGTTTGGGTGTCAGGAAGTCCTGCAGAAAGATATGAGGATTGAGAGCTGGATTTGAAGGTGACATTTCTGAGCGATTTGGAAATCTGGCTGACCCCTAACAGGGAAAATGTAAGCCAAGGTGTGGGCATGGAGAGGAGGTTGGGTAAGAGAGTTTGTTGGGCATTGTGCCTACCGATACTGCAAGGCCCCTGGCCCCAGCTGTGATTCACTGTGCAGAACTGCTGAAGGAATGTCACAAAACTCCATTTGAGTAGAGGTGGCAGGGGCCATTCCAGGAGCTCCCACGCACTAGACAAGATCTCTCCCCCTATCTGTCAAACAGCTTGCAGCTCCCATTTCAAGGTGGAAGAACCAGTTATAAACTTTGAGGAAACACAGTTAATCTGTGTGGGAAAAGACACCGCTTGTGCCAAATCTTAAAGAGATGGTCTCAAGTTCTCAAATTCTCTTTTGAGTTAAAATCTGGAGTACCTCCATTGACTTCAGTGTTGTTCAGAGACTTCAAGAACAATTTTTAAAATTTTAAGACAATGTTTAAAAAAAAGTGAACAATACAGATTTTAAGTGTAGAAGTTTCTGGTTATCAGGGAATAATACATAGCTTATCAAGGGGTGCGAAGTCCGGTTTAAGATCGGATGGTGTAAGAACAGGGTGACCAGATGTCCCGATTTTATAGAGACAGTCCTGATTTTTGGGTCTTTTTCTTATATAGGCTCCTGTTACCCCCCATCCCCATCCCGATTTTTCACATCTGCTGTGTGGTCACTCTACATAAGAAGTACATAATCTGCATTATCCCTGAGTGGAGGAAAAGGTTAACGGGTCAAAGTACAGACACTGAGATATGATGGTATGTTGTTCATATGATGGCTACGTTCAAGGTATGGAGTATAATGAGTGGATACAATGATGAGGATGGATGGCCTGTCATTTGGGGAGATTTAACATTCAGTGAGTTTATGGTTCCAGTTCATATGGTCCAATGGAAAAAGTCCCTTTCTCATAGTCGATGCACAATGTCTCTCCGGCTCATGCCTCCTGGTACTGTCGGTGGCCAGTGTAGATCTCCCTGGACCATTGGATGGTGTTTGAGACCATGAGGCACCTCATGAGCTGTGTGTAGCATCAACCGATCCTGCAGGTCCACAGCACACGCCCGGTGCAGGGGTCCCAGGCACCCAGGGCTCCAACGATCAGAGTGTCCATCTGCACCTCGTAGCCCTTTGCTCTCCAAACAAAAACAACAACAACAAAAGCCCTTTATACTGAAGTGAAATTAAAAAAAATAGTCAAATAGTTCAGTTATTATTAAAGACTTTTTTAAAAAAGCCAGCCCTAAATATGGCCCAGTTTACGTTAAAAATAACTAGATGACGGTGTCCCTTGAATTTTAACAACTATTCCATAGTTTCCTTTTCTAATAAATTTTAAAAAGACGTAATAATGAGGACAGTGAGACCACTATATTGGTTATAAGATTAGAGTGGTCAGCTTTATAGAATCATAGACATTTAGGACTGGAAGGAATCTTAAGAGGGCATCTAGACCAGTGCTCTGTTGAGGCATTCTGGTTCACCTTATCATTCTCCTGCGCCCCTCCAGTCTGCCCCATGTGGCCTCTGACTTCAGGCTTTCAGCCCTTCCTTATCTGTCTTGGTATCTTCTTCCCCATCGAACAGACAGTCACATTGTTTGCCTCTCACTGTGTTTGCCTGGAATCTCTGAATTAGGGGTGATATTCAGAGCGATGGAAGGCTCAAAAAGGGTAAATTGGCTCTTTCTCAGAGTAATGTATTTCATAACAGCATTACCCGTTCAACATACACACCGTCCTGTGAGTCTGAAAATACGTCACCAATGTCTGCAACAGGAAGCACACGATGTGATCTAGTAGAGAGATACTCTGGGGCAAGTGCGGAAGTACATTGGACTGCAAGCGGTGCCAGCGGACTTGCTTCTGATGTCACTTACTACAGTTTTACACACCAGTCACTCCCATGGCTTCAATGGAGATAGTTTTGGTTTACATTACTACACCAGAGATCAGAAGCAGGCTTTCGCACCACGCCTGATTGAAGTCTAATTTTAGAATGGAAAACTCTGGCCTTGTTAGCTAAAAACAATGCTTTGCAGTGCTCTTGCTGTTCTCAGTCCAGGGATGTGTTCTTTTTCAAACCTTGGGGTGGGCTGGGGAGAAGCAATAGTTTTTCACTATAGGTTGAAAACTGCTTCCCACTATTTGTTTAATCATCCCTTTTAAAAAATCCTCATGAAGTGTAATGATTGGAGGGGCGCCTCTGTCTGATATTGCCAAGGAGGCCGATACATTTCTGCAGCTCTGCTCCAGGGCCTCCTAGGGCAACAGGCCTTAGAATGAAGCAATTTGTTCAACTGGCTGTAGGACCCCTATTTAGTGGGGTGGCCTTGGGGATTAAAAATGTGGGAATATGCCCCCTCCACTGTCTTCCTTGGTAATGTTATTGGCACTGTAACACAGTAGCCCAAAGATTCTTCACAGTCGGGCTTCTGAGGCTAGGCTCACACCTCCTTCCTCATAAATCTCCATCCTCCTTGTTACATTGACTTATTATAAGGAGGGCTTCAGAAATTCATTCCCAGAATGCTCAGGGGGCTGGCTGATAAGAAAAAGAAAATTGTTTATTTGTTTTTGCAGTGGCAGGCAGTCAGAGTCTAAGAGCACCAAGAGGAGACAGAGAAATTCTGCTACCACAAGCTAGGAGGACTGGTGCCAAGCAGAGCAGTGTTTCAGCTGTGCAGGGCCCGAGAGAAGCCCACTCAGACGAGTTAGTGAGACAGCCTGTTATGTGATTCTAGGTCAAAGTCAGGGAGAACCAAGCCAGCCTCTCTCAGCAATGAGAAACATTCCCCTCAAGTTGATGGATGGAGCGAGCCATGTGTCTCTCAACTGCCTGTGCATCACGCTAGTTATATGAGCTTAGGAGTAACCTGAGGTTTGGGAGTGACGTAGGATGGAGTTTCTTGGGCTATGATGGCAAAGCCAGCTTGTGTGGCTCTAACAGCTGGACTATGCAGGGGTGAGATATTCCACCGAAGTTTACTGATGCTGTAGATATTCGTGGCTGTGATAGAACAGCATAGATGGCAAGGCCAGAGGGTTAAAACAGGAGGAGAAAAATGCAGCACACAATTACCCTGCAAAAAGAAATAGACATAGAAATTAGAGGAGGAAGGGCTGTAAGATTTCCTTTCAGGTTAGTGGAGCGAGTTGAGAATTTTCTGACCACAAATGTTTTGACAGAAAATGGAGGTTTTGCAAAATCAAAGTTTTCTGTGTGAAAATTTCAATTTTGCCAAAAAAAATAAAAAATAAAAAAATCAGTTTTCTTTGGGAAAATCCAGTTGAAATATTTGGTTTCAGGTGGAGCCCACCTGAACAGAAACGCATCCGTTTGTAGAACCACATCCAAATATTTCATTTCAGTTCAGGGTAAATCTGTATCTGCCTGAGCTGCCCAGTCTTTAATGGGAGTTGTTTGGGTGCCACATGTCTCCATTCTTCCCTCTGGGATGGGCTTCATGACTGGACTACTTCTGGCAAGATACATGATGGTCTCCCTTCTGGTTGTGACACCGTGGTGCATCCTGGGAGTCCCAAGGCCATTGTGTATCATGACCAGTGGATAGCCTGGCCCAGAGAGGAGAATGGGGGCATGAGAAACCAGAACTACAACTTCCATGAGGTGCTGTGAGAGGTCAGGTGGATGCCGTCGAATGTTGAACTAAGTCAAACCTAAACACTTTGATTTGGTTCAACAAACCCAAATAAACTACCTCAGTTAGAAATTTCTGAAATGGATCCAAAATTTTTATCCAAAATTTCGACACACACATTTCAATACTTCTGAATCAAATGTTTTGTGAACATTGCGCTCTGTGAGTAATTTTGATATTTTGACATTTTGTCCCAATTAAGGATAAAAACGGACATTGAAATACCAGAATTTTCTGCAAAACAGACATTCAAGTTACTAAATTCTGGGACCAGCTCTCCTGATCTGTGACCCTGAGACAGATCCTGTGAAGTTCTCAGAATCCCCATTCCCAGTGAGCGCAGGCCATGTAAGGTAGGAGGAGTCTCCGCCTTTGCACAGTCTCCGCCCTATGCACCCAAATATAAACCTGTCACAATATGGTCTTAATAGTATAATTAACCTCCAGGACAATTAAGCAATGACAGAAGCAGTATAAGCCTCCACCACCTCTCCAATGTGCCTCACCATGACATAGAGGGCCCATCTCTGATGCCTGCTTGGCATCACCACTGAGAATGTTTCCAAAAGTCACAGCCGGGGTGGTGGCATTTAGTACTGAACAAATGCAAATCTACTTGGTCCAAAGGGCTTACAGACTAACAGACAAAACCCAAACCCACAGTGCAAAGCCAACACAGGTGAGATTATCGAGGGAAAGATCCCATGGTAGTGCATTTTAAGGAGTGATTTGAAGGAGTGCACTTAACGGACAAGGGGTAGGAGGCTGTGTTAGCCATAAGGAGCAAGTGCAAACCTGAGCTTGGGAAAAGAAAGCAGGAGCTTGTCCACCAGGACCTCAACTCAGGCCATCAAATGTTAATTAATTTTAGTCCCGCTTGCTCTGGGTGGGCTTCAGACTGATGAGTCCTTCCCTTCAGTCAACCTGTCCCCTAAGAGATTTAGGAAATAGTATTGCAGTAACCAGTGGAGATCTCAATCAGGGATCTCCAGGGCAAACATGATGTCCTCCATCTTGGCCAACACACCAGAAATTGAAGCAGGAACTTCTAGAGTTACAAGCACAGGCTGCTACAGACTGAGCCAAGCACAACTCATATCGGCCTGGATGGGACCCAGCGTGGGCTCTGTGATGATGCATTCACCAATGGGTCACACAAGCACATTGAGCGAGAAGAACAGCCCCTGCTCAGAGTCTCAGCTGGTTTTGTGTCAAGAATACAGCTCAGTGATTTCAGTATCCAGTAGAAAGGAAAAGGGGAAACAACACAAATTAAAAATTAGCCAGTCATTACGACATTCATTCAGAGAAACCTGAGCTGCGTGGGTACAGCATCAGATTCTGCTACCCTGCATGTGCTAAGCGTGCTTCCCAAATAAAGTAATTGCTCTTGATCTGTTTCTGGCTTAGAGGGAATTTTTCATTCCTTGCCTGAGAGAAGCTGAAAGATGACTTTATACACCTCTCTATATGGTGGAATACAATCAGAGGCCTGCCAGTCAACCTCCATTGAAACACAGCAGCCAACGTGGGGCAGCTTTCAGAGGAGGCTGTAGCTTTTGGGAAAACCAAACACCCTGATGAAAATAAAGGGTCACGTACAGGGACATGCACTCCCCAAAATGTCCTCTCTTATGATCAGTAGCTCCTTCCTTTTAGTGCCAGGAGAAGAATTGTACAGGTCTAAGATTATGGACTGAATCTGAAGGAGATATTCCCTGCCCTGGTCTTCGTATTGATCCTGATTCTGCAAGATGCTCTGTCTACACAGACAGACTCACATGCTTTACCTAGGCCCCATTTAAGTCAATAGATCTTGCAGTGTACCTACCTGGAGCAACTTTAAGGAGCAGGGCTGCAAATGTTTATCATTACATTTGTGGCAAACCTTAATTTTTTTAGTGGGAAAATCTTATAACTAACATTAGGGAAACCAATCTCTGCCATGGAAATGTGTGACTGATGGAGCAATTTTTCTTTGCTTTGAACATCATGCCACCTTGCCCAGGAGACAGAAATGCCAAGCTCTGTGCTCTTGGCCCTGTGCCCTTTGCTTAGTGCCACCAGCATGCTCCTGCTATCCTCCCACACGCCGAAATGAATCAGTGCTTCATGAAGCTAATGTTCTTACATCAGTCACTGGGAGGAGGAGCTACTCCTGCTGCCTTAGGCCCAGAAACAAAGCATCAGGCCAGCAGCAAGCATGCAAACTGGTTGGGTGACTTTAAAAGCCAAAACTGGGTCAAGGAGAAGTGAATAGGAAAAAGCGATGGGAAGAGAAGAAGGATGACGGGGAGGAAGTGAGATTGGGGAAGAAAAAGGATGAAGCAATAATTTTCAAATCCCTAGCATGTGTAAACCCCAGTAGACAACATCCAGGCTATTGTTATATAGTGTTAATCGTGAGTTCCATCCCCGAATTGTTATAGCAGTTAAAAACTCCCATTGCATCAGACAGTAGTGCGGAGAGATTGATCCTCTCTTCCTCCCACGGAGGTTTTGACCACAACATAGCACTTGTGATTATGCGGGGAAGAAGGGCTAATTAAAAGTGCCCAGATTTTCAAGCCTTGAGCATCTGGCAGTTCTCACGGACTTCAATGGGAATGGTGAGTGTTCAGTACTTTTTATTAAAATCAGGCCACTTCTAGGTATTATTATTGATCTGTACTGCAGGAGCAGCTAGGGGCCCCAGTCACAGGCCAGGACCCTACTGTACTAGGTGTTGTACAAACACAGACCAAAAAGACATTCCCCGCGCTAACGTTAGGCATAGGGTGACCATACGTCCTATTTTGGCCAGGACAAACCCTTTTTTTAAGCCCTGTCGCTTCGGTCCCAACTTTTTGGCAAAAGTGGGCATTGGTCCGGTTTACTCTTGCCATCTACATCAGTTGGCAAGAGCAAATGGGACAAATGCCCACTTTTGCCAACTGAAACGTGCAGGGGAGGGGGGAGCAAGTGGCGATGCCTGCCCCGCGCAGGGTGGGGGGAAGGCAGGGCTTGGGAGAGGGGTAGGCAGGCCTCAAGCCAGCACTCATGCTAGCCTTGTGCAGGGGGCACCCAGACTTGGGCAAGCAGCGACACCAGCCTTGTGCGGGGAGGAAGTACTAGACTCAGGTGAACATGCCCCATGAAGGGAGGTGAGGGGCACCTCGGGATAGCCCTACGTGGTGTTCCATTTTCCATTTGGGAAATACGGACCCATTTGAGAAATAGGTACCCAGGTTTGAAAATCCTGGCCAGCCCGCTGCAATCATTCCTTTGCAGGAAAAGGGTTAAATTCAAACAAAATTGTGTCAGAGGGGTGCGGGACTTGCCCTGTGGGTTAGAGAGTCTGGGCTGAGCCAACCTGATTGTGAAATGAGCCTCACCTGAGGGGGAATCAGGCATGTTCCTCATAAAGAGCAGAAGGTAGCTCCAGAAAAGGGAATGAGTGTCTGGCTTAAATGGTGATGAAGCCCCTTTGGGGAAAGGACTGGAGAGTGGGGAAAGCTCTCCAGGCAGGGAGGAGGCCCGAGTAAGCAGGGAAAAGATAGAGAGACCCAGAGAAGCACTTAAGAGGCTGGATAGGAAGTGGCCCAGGGAGAACTGCAGCTCAGGTGAAGAAGCAGACCCAGCTCTTCAGTACAGGGCCCCTGGGCTGGAACCTAGCGTGGAGGGTGGGAGTGGTTTCCCATACCACCCGCAATGGAGGCCTACAAGCTGGTTGCTTGAGTTACTGAGCCCAGTAGGGGTGCTGCAGGCTAAGCCCAGAACTGAGGAGTTCAGGATATGGGAGGGGTCTCTGAGCTGAGTCAGTGGGTTGGGTTGTAAGAAGGGGTGAGGGCTCTGGCTGGAGGTGCAGGCTCTGGGGTGGAGCTGGGAATGAGGTGTCGGAGGGGGCTCTGGGCTGGGACTGAGGGGTTCAGAGGGGAGGATGGGGAGAGGGTTAGGGAGTGGGGGTGGGAGAGTAAGGGCTCTGGCGGGAGGTTTGGGCTCGGGGGGGCTGGGAATGAGGGGTTTGGGGTTCATGAGAGCGCTCTGGGCTGGGGATGAGAAGTTTTTCTGGTTTCTAGTTTGGACAGCTGTGACCCCAGAAGGGGAGGCCTTGCCAGAAGGCCGAGTCACTGGAAGAGAAGTCACCACGATGCTGTATTAGGGTGAGCAGGTGTCCGGTTTTGCATGTTGACTGGGTTCCCAGCGCCCCACAGCTGAGCTGGCAGGATCCTTGCTAGCCACTGTGCTGCGGACTGTGTGGATCCTGGGTTGGGAAGCAGCCGGCATGTCCGGCTCCTAGCCTTAGGGGCGGCCAGGGGGGTCTGCATACTCACCATTGGCTAGGTGAGGCCAGGGGAGGAACTAGCACCATTCGAGCGCTCAGCAGGTGGCTGTTGAGGGATTGTGTGGTGCGCACCTCTCCCACTGTTGCCTGTCCCTCTTCTCCTCATATGGCTGGGCTCGAAATGCAGCGTGTGCCCTGCAGTGAACCATGGTCTGTTGCCCCATCGCCGACACC
The DNA here is from genome assembly GCA_007922305.1 of Dermatemys mawii. NCBI lineage: Eukaryota > Metazoa > Chordata > Testudines > Dermatemydidae > Dermatemys > Dermatemys mawii. The sequence continues at coordinate 1,803,266 of ML677392.1, read as the reverse complement.
CAGGAGTTGGAGGTATGTGTATCCTCGTCTCAGAGTGCTGGGAATAGGGCTGCACCCCCATTCCCCCCCTCACTGCATCCCTCCCCCATCCCACTGCCCTGCCCCATCCTGCCCCCCCACACCTACCCATCCCAGCCCTGTACCCCCTACAGCACTCTCCCATCTGTCCTCTCCACCTCCCAGAGCTTCCACCCCATGTCCCTCACCCCCTGTTCCCCATTCACCTCCATGCACTGCTGCACTCCCATTATGTCCCTATACACCCCCCACATCCTCAGGCACCTATAGCCTTCTGCATCTCCATCCACCTCACATACCACCCCCCACAACTCCTCTCCCCTTTACTACCTCCTCTCACCCCTAGCCTGCTCTCATCCTTGGCCTTCTTCCCTCCCCATCCTCTCTCCTCCACCCAACCCCCATCATTTCCCCTTCAGTCCACTCTCCTCCATTCCTGGCTGAATGATTTGGGCAGTCCCTGGCAAAGTGTATGAAAATGTGTCTCTGTGTAGGCAAGTGTGTGTGTGCGCATGCATGCATTGCATGTGTGTAAGAGACGGTGTGTCTTTGTGTAGGGGGGTGTGTGTGTGTGTGTTGCTGCATGTGTGTATACCTCTCGTGAATAACATTTGCAGCCGAACTCTTTGACTTTTATTCCTTTTGTGGGCTTGCGCACAGACAATTGATGACGTAAAATGTGTGTGTTCATTTCATAACAAGTATTTCAAAGAGAAGGGAACTCTAAAAGAAATGTATTATTATTTATTTCTTAACAAGTGAATGTTGTGGACTAGTAATTGCAGAGCAGTCGATTGTATCATGCACTTCTCCCCACTTTTGTCTAGCTACATTATAAACTCTTTGCAGACTCTCTCTTTTTATGTGTATGTCCAACACCTACCACCCTGGAGCCCTGACCTTATTGGGTTCTCTAGGCACTAAACAACAACTGTAATATTAAATAATGTGGAAGTACATCTGTTAGTGCATGCTACATGTGTACACATGAATATACATGTGTATCTGCATGTAGGGGTGGGAGTCAGTTTCTACAGACTTATTTATACAAGTATCTGGACAGGTGTATTTCTGTGGTTGTACTTTACAAATTTGTATTTGGGCTTCAGGATGGGCCTTTAATGGACCCATTGCAGCTGTGATAATGTGTGGTCCTAATTCCACACATAAAATTACAATAACTCTAGTGAACAAAAAACATGGAGCTGGTTGCGAAAAATGGGAAGAAGTGAGGGAAAGAATCATGAAAAACTTTGTGATTTTTTTTTAAATTACCCTTTTTGACTATTTTGCTGCCAGCTCTGCATCCTGCAACAAATAAAACCTGTACATAAGAAAGGCCGTACTGGGTCAGACCAAAGGTCCATCTAGCCTAGTATCCTGTCTACCGACAGTGGCCAATGCCAGGTGCCCCGGAGTGAGTGAACCTAACAGGTAAAGACCAAGTGATCTCTCTCTGCTGCCATCCATCACCCCCCTCTGACAAACAGAGGCTAGGGACACCATTCCTTACCCAGCCTGGCTAATAGCCTTTAATGGACTTAACCTCCATGAATTTATCCAGTTCTCTTTTAAACCCTGTTATACTCCTAGCCTTCACAGCCTCCTCAGGCAAGGAGTTCCACAGGTTGACTGTGCACTGTGTGAAGAAGACCTTCTTTTTATTTGTTTTAAACCTGCTGCCCACTAATTTCAATGGGTGCCCCCTAGTTCTTCTATTATGGAAACAAGTAAATAACTTTTCCTTATTCACTTTCTCCATGCCACGCATAATTTTATATACTTCTATCATATCCCCCCTTAGTCTCCTCTTTTCCAAGCTAAAAAGTCCTAGCCTCTTTAATCTCTCCTCATATGCGACCCTTTCCAATCCCCTAATCATTTTTGTTGCCCTTCTCTGAACCTTTTGCAATGCCAGTATATCCTTTTTGAGATGAGGAGACCAAATTTGTACACAGTACTCAAGATGTGGGCGCACCATGGATTTGTATAAGGGCAATAAGATATTCTCCGTCTTATTCTCTATCCCTTTGTGAATGATTCCTAACATCCTGTTTGTTTTTTTGACTGCCGCTGCACACTGCAGGGACATCTTCAGAGAACTATTCACGATGACTCCAAGATCTTTTTCCTGATTAGTTGTAGCTAAATTAGCCCCCATCATATTGTACGTATAGTTGGGGTTATTTTTTCCAAAGTGCATTACTTTACATTTATCCACATAAAATTTCATTTGCCATTTTGTTGCCCAATCATTTAGTTTTGTGAGATCTTTTTGAAGTTCTTCACAGTCTGCTTGGGTCTTAACTATTTTGAGCGGTTTAGTATCATCTGCAAACTTTACCACCTCACTGTTTACCCCTTCCTCCAAATCATTGATGAATAATTTGAATAGGATTGGTCCTAGGACTGACCCTTGGGGAACACCACTAATTACCCCTTTCCATTCTGAAAATCTACCATTTATTCCTACCCTTTGTTCCCTGTCTTTTAACCAGTTCTCAATCCATGAAAGCATCTTCCCTCTTATCCCATGGCAACTTAATTTACATAAGAGCCTTTGGTGAGGGACCTTGTCAAAGGTTTTCTGGAAATCTAAGTACACTACATCCACTGGATCCCCCTTGTCCACATGTTTTTTGACCCCTTCAAAGAACACTAATAGATTAGTAAGACAGGATTTCCCTTTACAGAAACCATGCTGACTTTTGCCCAACAATTTATGTTCTTCTATGCTTAGAATAATTCTATGTTCTTCTGTGCTTAAAATAATACATCTGTCAAAATAATAAATATGCCTGTTTCGGCCTTGCAGTGAAAATGAGCATGTGAGTGAGGGTGGGAGAGAGCGAGCTACAGAGGGAGGGGGGATGGAGTGAGCGGGGGCTGGACCTCAGGGAAGGGGAGGGGCAGTGGGCCAGTCAAGGATGTTCAGTTTTGTGGAATTAGATAGTTCGTAACCCTGTGCTGCCTCGACCTTCGGCAGGGAGGTACTAAAGAAGTGAGAGAGCTGCTAGGCTATGCCTGGTCGTGAGGGGGCTGCCTAGCAGGGGAGAGGACTAGTTCATACACTGCAATGAAAGGAAATCTCAGAAACCAAAACAGAAGCAAAAAATTTTGAAAGAAACTTGTTTAATTGTGGCTTTTGTAATATTCTTTTGGGCCTCATCTATGTGCCAGTATCCCTTTGTGTGCAATTGGTAACTTACCTTTGTGCATTTGGTGAAGGAAAAAACCCCCCGAGAGACAGTGTAGCTAAGATAGCAACCTGGGTTCTGTTCCCAGCCCTCCCACTGATCTGCTCTGTGGTCATGGACAAACCGCTTCATCTGCATGTGCACCTGTTTCCCTCTCACTTTTCAGATAACGAGCTTTCTGAGGAAGGCATCGTCTTTCTGTGTTCACACAGTGTGTAATGTATTGGGCCAGCTGGGTGTTACTGTGATGCAAATAACAATGAACAATCAGTATGCCAGACGCATCTGCAACAGCATTAATAGCTTGTGCGGGATTGCTGGGTGACAACAGACTTCTTCTGCAAAGGTAAATGCTTGTCCTTTGCCATACAACATCCGTCAGCTTGACTGGCAATGTGATTTCAGTGTAAAGTATTGTATGGATATTAAATACAAACCCTCCGATGTTGTAAGCTGGGCCACATGTTGATACTCATGCTAGTAAGAGACCATGTAACAGAGTCTAAAAACAGCATGAAAGGCTCAGGGCCCTTTCTCTAACTAGTATCTCAGCATGTGGAGCAGCTGATTGCTGGAGCTTGAACCTGGATCTGTATGCTCCCAATGATTTGCTAGTAAATATACCGCTCAGTCTCCACTCCTTGTTTGCTAGCAGAAGCAACCGGTGAGCCACCGGTGATCCTAAAAATCTCCGAAACAGGAACTACCTTGCCCCATGATTACTCTAAAAAAACAAATTCCAACAACTGTGCCTGCTTCCAGATAAGCTGCCAACGCTTGTGGAAATGGCTAGTGCAACTCCAGATAGACCCTGCCACAGGTCTAGTTAGTCCTTCACCAATGCATTGTGTAAGTGAAGGTCTACTCAGTCCAGAGAGATTATACAGTGCCTTGGGAAACAAAATCCACTTTTTAAATGTGCTCTTAGCTGGCTGATAGAATCAGGAATAGTGGTTAGGTCATTTAGCACAGAGATAAAGAGCAAAGACCTGCAGAAGCTGCTTGCTTTAGACCTGTGGCTTTTTTGGGTTGTGGGGGAGACGGAAACGGGAACAGTATTGTGTTAGTGTGAGAGAAAGAAGAATCCCATGTTAAAATTTCACCACTATATTAAAGAGAAGTTGGGATGGCTTCCCTGTCTCTGAAAGAATGACACATTCCTTTCCCTGGTTACAGTTAACTCATTCCCACCAGAGATGCTACTTCTGGGACTTGCCAAATCTCTGAAAAACAAATCTTTTGCCTTTGGAATGCATTGGATTCCCTTATGGAACAGTTTTGGGACATGATTCCCATTTAGATTAAAAATATTTTCAAAAATGCCTAATTGATTTAGGTGCCTAAGTCCAGATGCAGAAAATTTTACCCTAAGATCTTTTTCCATCACTGTTGCAGTGCAAAGGGGCCTTTTGAGAACCGGGCCTTTTAAACAACAGAGGCCTGGTTCTCCTCCCAAGCTAACAGGGAGAAATTTTTGTGGGACTTCTCTGACGGTTCAGAAGGCTGGTTAGTACAGCACTAATTCAGTGGTTTTACTTTAAAGGTGCATTTTCCTTTTATTAATTAGTCATTTAATAAAGCAATGAGGAAGGCGCAGGAAATTTCTTGGATGAATTTTTGACAAGCAAAGGAGATCAATGACACAAGATTAAGCAGAAGGCCATTAACTTCAGTCAATTAGTAGTTCCCCCAGGCATGGTCTGACCTCTGTCCACTATTGAAATGGTGATTGCTTTCATTGCTCTCTTTTTTATTAACAGACTTCACTGGGAGTTGAGGAAGCTCAATATCTTCCAGGAGTTGGCATGTAATATCTTGCAGGGATAGACGAGGGAACAGAAGATTTGTAAGATTAGTTCCTTCGCTGGAAGCTTTGAAAATGCTAGAGGTTTTTAGACCCTAGCCTTGTCAGACATAGGGAAGTGAATAACTGCTTTGTATGCATCAGCAAAAGGGTACGTTTCTGTCCCCTTGGCTCACTATTTTAAGGAAGTTTATTTTATTACCGGGATGCTTTTTTTCTACTTTTTGCACCAGAGACTTAAAACCCAAAGTCCATCCTTAGTCTTCAAAATATAGGGAAATTTTGCAGTGGAGAGTTGCGAGAGAAGAGCTGATCAGTATCTGAAAGCTTGGATTCAACATGAACTCAGTGACTGGATGCACTGACATTACAAAGGATTAATTACAGCCAGTATGTGAGAATTAATGCATGGTACTAAAACACTACAAGTAACATTGTTGATGCCTGGTGAGCCTCGTACATAGATAGGTTGGTTCCTCCATTATAGTAACAAACAAGGATAAAACACCTTGCTTAGCATATTGCATGCAAATGTATTAACTCCCCTCTGTTAGCATACTCACCCATGGAAATTCTTCCATTCATTTGCAAGCAAAAGTAGAAAGCTACAGATATTAGACATGATTCTTCAATGCCCCACCCTTTGTGCAGCTGGTTATACAGCATGTATATGAATAAGGAACACATTTATACCTGAGTAAAGTGTCACCACCGCGTAATAGGACTGTGTTACACCCTCTTTTCATGGGGACGGGGGCAGTACAGAAACAGGATTATTATCCTGAAAGCATTTATCTCTGTGTCTGGGAGTCAGGAACCCCAGCTTCTATTTGTGACTTGGTCAATGGCCTGCTGGCTTAACTTGGGCAAGTCACTTCACTGCCCTGTACCTCAGTTTCTCATCTGTAAAATAGGGTTAATACAGACCTGATTTGTAAAGCACTTTGCGATCTATGGATGAAAAGCACTAGGGATGATGATGATAATAGATTTGGTACAACTGAAATATGAAAAACTCCTGTTCCATCAATGTGTCATGTGGGAGCTTAGGGCTTTTGGGGTGAGAAGCTCTCTTCCCCTCTCCCTCCCCCCAATCTGTGGCTGAACCAAGTAATCCACCCAAAATTTCATGAGATGCGTCATTGTGTTGGTGGATGTCTTTTACCCTTATTGGTATGGTTTAGTTAAATATAGCCAAACTTCAAAACTGTTTCATTTCTTTAAAAATAAATCAAACATTTCATTTCAAAAATCTCAATGTGACTTTTTTTTCAGAATATTTTTCTTCCAAGCCAAAACAAGTAACCAAATGTGACCCAAATTCAGGAATGGTTTTGGTTGGTCTGAAAGTGCCCTTCTTGAATGAATAAACTACTCACTAAATATTTCATCCAGCTCTACCCGGGCTGAGTCCAAGTCCTATGTGACCAATAAACATTTCCTCTTAGATGGTGCTGGTAATACATTGCACTTTACCATATATATATATATATATATATACAGCACCTTTTATTTAATGATCTCCTTATATTTCATACTGGGGTAGGTATTTAAAACTCTATTTTACAGGTGGGTAAACTGACTCTCAAGGACACTGAATAGTGTGCTCAAGGTCACATGCTAGCAAATTGGTCTATCACAGGCCTGCACAACATGCGGCCCGGGGGCCACATGCAGCCCGCATAGGCTCACTGTGCAGCCCACGAGGGGTGGGGCAAGCCAAGCGGTGGGGTGAGGAGAAGCATATGAGGGCGAGGCTTTTTGGCCTGCAGCTGGGTTTTTTTTGCAGTAATATGGGCCTCACTGCTTTCCGAGTTGTGCAGGCCTGGTCTATCACAACTTCAAAAGAAATAGTGACTTGAGGATTTTTACGCTGTTAGAGAGCAATCTTCTGAGAGGGAGAAGGGAAAGGGCGCTGATAAAAATGGGAGGCTGGTGTACAATGGGCTGCTGGCCAGTATGTAGGGTAACCCGATGTCCTGATTTTATAGGGACAGTCTCAATTTTGGGGTCTTTTTCTTATATAGGTTCCTTTTACTCCCACCTCCTGTCCTGATTTTTCACATTTGCTGTCTGGTCACCCTACCAGTATGTGATGTAATGATCTGCATTAGCACTGGAAGCCAAGGTCTGTATTCCCTTACTTGCTGTCCAAACAAAGATATAGGATTTATAAAACTTGTGGCCAACAGCTAGAGCAGGGGGTGGGGATAGGATGGGGGAAGCATTTGGAAAAAGAGGATGAAGGAGGTCAACATAGTAGAAATTTTAATTGACTCCAGGGTAACTTATAACTACTTTATTTGGCTTCCTTTTAGTATCCTAAGGGGCACATGTTTAATAACTCAACCATTGCTAGAGCAGATTGTGCATGGACAATTGTGTGCAGAGCTCCAGCAGATGGAAATCCAGCTAACTCAGTGCATGATTTCTCTTGAGGTTTGCTGTTGCTAGGGAACTCCCTTTAAACTACTTCGTTCACTTGCAGACCTGTTATAATGGGCACAGGCTGTCTCTGGATTGTGGAGAGTGACAGACTAATATATTTACTTATGCATAAACCTGTTGTGACCAGACAGCAAATGTGAAAAATTGGGATGGAGGTGGGGGGTAATAGGAGCCTATATAAGAAAAAGCCTCAGAAATCAGGACTGTCCCTATAAAATTGGGACATCTGGTCACCCTATGATCTAAAAATACCCCAAAGCAATTATCACATAGGATAATGCAGGAGAACAGCGTCTGTTTTTGACACATACTACAATGTAGTGGTGTTGAATACTCCCCTTCGTCTGTAGCTTGTTCAGTGAAATAGGAAATGCAAAGGTCTTTTCTCTCTCCGAGCCCTCAAAATGTCAACACACTTTGGTGGTGCTCAGATTGCTTAAAGACCCACATTTTTATAAAGTTGACCTTAAATGTCTTCCGCCTCTCCCCCAACTTCCATTAAACTCATGACCACCACTGTAGCATGAATGGGGTGGGGGGGCTACACTTCTATTTTTAGCTCACTAGCTCAATCAGAACTAGCTTGGGTAGGTCTCCTTTAGCTGGAAATGACACTTCAAGCTGGTGGGGTAGATGTTGCTTTAGGTGCTCATCCCACTGCCTGCGCTGAAGTCTTTAGCTGTCAGATACTATAACGAGTGCATTAGAAGGCTCAGATTCTCAGTGGGTCAAACCAAAGGTCCGTCTAGCCCAGTATCCCGTATTCCAACAGTGGCCAATGCCAGGTGCCCCAAAGGAATTAACAGAACAGGTAATCTTCAAGTGATCCATCCCCTGTTGCCCATTCCCAGCTTCTGGCAAACAGAGGTTAGGGACACCATCCCTGCCCATCCTGGCTAATAGCCATTGATAGACCTATCCTCCATGCACTTATCTAGCTCTTTTTGAACACTTTTATAGTCTTGGCCTTCACAACATCCTCTGGAAAGGAGTTCCACAGATTGACTGTACATTGTGTTCCTCTACTAGGAAACCAGTTTGACCAGAACAAAAGGAGCAGGATCAGAGCTACCTGCTCCATTAAACCTTGTTGTGTGTGCAGTCAGCACAAGAATAGCTAGCTCTTTAAAATAATAGCAAATCAAAACTTACGACAGCTACAACGAGCCCTTTGTCTGCTAAAGATGGAGGGCGGGATTAGCTTTGTGTTCACTCTCAATTTAGGCTGGTTTAGATAAAAGCCATTGTAATACATAGCTTCATAATGAGCTGTGCAAACACCAACTTGTTTCTAAGTTGTAAGGCATGGAAAAATATTTATTTCAGTTCATCTTTTTTTCCCCCTCTTCTGCTTTTCCAAGTTTACATGGCCTGTTTGTGTACCTTAGCCAGCATGTAAGCACAAGGTAAGATTGGCTCTTTATTTCCCATACAGCTCTGCCAACTAAGAAATTTCTTCCATGCTCTTAAAACTAAATAAGACCATTTTGGAATCGGTGATGCAAATCAACATGTGATCAGCACAGCAATGTTCTTATCAGGCTGCCATTGTACTCAGCACCAGCTCCAGCAAAGATGGGCAGCTGGGATTTATTTTTAACTTGAAAATAATCATGAGCAAAGGAAGTGTTTTGGGGGGAATTAGTCATGGTTACAAAGATAATCTTTGTTAATGAAGCCCCAAGCAGGCTTGTGTCCACAAGAGATGAAATAATGAGGTGCAGAAATGTTTATAAGCCCCTGGAGATTCATTACCAAGGATCCTATACATCCAAGAGCTGAGGGATAAAGGCTGCAGGATTTAAAGAGCAATATTTACAGAGGGGAGGAACTTTAAAATACCAGACTGGAAATAAATACATGGGTTAGCACTTCCTCTTGCTATTTTTTTTTTTTTTGGAAGCTCTTCTTTCTGAGATAAGAAGAGCAGATGTCCTGATTTTATAGGCACAGTCCCAATATTTCCTTTGTCCTATATTGGTGCCTATTCCCCCCCACCCTCACCTCCACCCCCGCCGCCCCACAGCCCATGCTTGCTATCTGGTCACCCTGTTCTGAGAGTGAGGAAGAGCTGGTGGTTAAGTCACTGACCTGGGTGAAGATCTGGGTGACTTGCAGTATGACCTTGGCTAGGTCATTTTAGGGTCTGATCCAAAGCCCTGTATAGGCTTTGGATTAATCCCTGATTGAGCAAAGCCCTTAAGCATGTGAGTAGTAATAATACCACCTAGCTGTTACATAGCACATTTCATCAATGGATCTCAAAGTAGGTAAATAGGAAGTGACTTGCCCAAGGTCACCCTTGAGGTAATCAGCGGGCAAACCAGAAATAACACCCAGACCCCCTGAGTCCCAGTCCAGTGCACTAGCCATTAGGCTACAGTAGGGCAACCAGAGGGCAAGTGTGAAAAATTGTGATGGGGTGGGGGGTAATAGGCACCTATATAAGAAAAAGCCCCAAATATCGGGATTGCCCCTATAAAATCAGGACATCTGGTCACCCTAGGCTACAGTTCCCTGTGTTTCAGTTCTCTCTCTGTAAAATGAGGATGTTACTACTTCCTTTGTCTGTCTTGTCTGTTTAGATTACAGTCTTTTTCGGGCTGGGGCTGTTGATTACTATGTATTTATACTATGCCTAGCCCAGTGGGGCCCTAATTTTGGTTCGTGCCTCTAGATCAGGATTTCTCAACCAGTGGGTCACAAGATTGTGTTCAAGATTCATAGGGGTGGGGGGTTCCTGTTCCCAGAAGTGTGGGTGGGAGACCCTTGACGGGGAGCGGGGTTGCAGAGCCCACCCTGAAGCGGCATCTCTAGTTGGGCGAGAGGGAAGGGGGGCGCTGGGCTCAGTTCTAGGTGTTTGACTTGGTGCATGTGGTCACAATGCTGCTCAGATTTGGCCCAGCCACTCCTCCCTTCATGACGATGTGGGGAGGGCAGGGAGCAGCCAGGCCAAATTTGAGGAATTGGATCTGTGACCCCCATGGGCCATGCAACTCGCATCAGTCTGGCCTAGCAAATCCAAACCTGAAAGGCATTGCTAAGTTGGGGTAACACTACTACTATGGGGAACTGAACCCAGAGCATGTCCCCCATCCCCAAGGCCAGGACCCATCACTATGGTACACAAGTATATTTATTTAGTACAATTAATATAATAGTATATTAAATATTTCTTTCCCATGATATATAATAAGTCGTTTTTTTTTTCACTGAAGCTATTTACTGGGTCTCAAGAGCCATCAAGGTTTACAAATGGGTCCTGAGAGAACCACTGTTCTAGGTGCTACTGTAAGCCTCAGAGCTGTCCTCCCAAGGCTTTCTGCCCGAGCAAGGTACGGAGCCGAGCCGCTGAGGCCAGCAAGCCCCCAGAAAAGAAAAACAAACTCACTTTGTACAAAGAGTCAGATCCACATTCCAAGCTGGATGGAGTGACAATTTATTGAGTGTGAGCTGAGTGTTATATAGGCTTGAGCAAACAAAGAAAAACACAGTGCACATGTGTGATTTTCTCACCAGCACAGCAATTACAGAAAACTTTTTATTTGCTAATTCTGAAGGTTAAGGAACACAGCAAGCAGCTGCAATTAGTTGCTTTTTTAAACTCTCCTTATCTTGCTAGATGGGAATTACATCTTCTCAAGGCTGAGAAAATCTTAGCAGCAAAGACACTTGCTGATTCAGCAGGCAGCCGGCCAGCTTCAAGGCTCTCACTACTATAATACAAATAAATGATTAATCATTAGGTATCCAGAATGTCTGTGTTCAGAGAGGAGATTTCTCCTTTATACACTGTCCCCCTCCTGAATGATCCCCAGGTAAAGTAATTTCTGCGATCACAGTTGCCTCCCATGCAACTGTGAGCGTTGCAGTGGAAGATTATGGAGCAAGAAAAAGACCGATTATGATGACAGATAAATATTGATTTCACCTGCAAAGATCTTCACTAGTAGCAAGTGGCCTATTGTGCAAGCCAGCTGCTTATGATCCTGGTCCTTTTGGCCTAGTAGAGGGAAGATCACTTTTCAGGCAGTGGAGCTAGTGTAGGCGCATTAAAGCGTACAAGGAAACATTTAGAAAATAAAGTCAGATACACGTTTGAACAAGGAATGGAAAAGTGAAAGCAGGACACTTCTGCTTTTCGAACTGTTCACAAAGGTGGGGATTCCTTCCTCAGCAGAAGCCTGACATAAGCAAGTCCCATTCAAGCCTTCCAACTTAATGTCATAGCCAGTGTACCACAGAAATGATCCTACTTAGGAGCCTGGCTCTCCACTCTATTATGCCAGTTTCACCTTAGCATAGCTGCACGGATTTAACTGGAATCACCCCAAGGAAGAACCAATGGAATGAAGTTGAGTGGCCGATGAGCCATGAGACTCAGGTCTCATTTCCTTTGTAGAGTTTAGCGTGTGGGTGTTCAGGTGATGGCAGTGGCCTGTGCTAGTGAGGAGGCCATACTAGATAGTCTGGTGGTTCCTTCTGGCCCTAACATCTGTGATTCTATGAAGTGGAAAATCCAGCCCTGGTTCTTTAGAATTTAAGGGCTCAGTTCTACAAGGTGTTAAACAATCGCTCTATCGACATCAATGAGATTGAAGGTTGTTCAGCATTTGGAAGGAGGTATTCAGCTTCCTGTGGGATCAGACCCCTTTGTGTTACATGTAACGCTACAGATCACTTAGTGGTGCAGTGCCATTAGTCTTTCAGCACAGCAACCATAGCTTCTATCTTTGTTAGGCCGCACAACTTAGGCCAAGTTTAAACTACTACTTACTTCGGTATAACTTGTCTCACTCAACAGTGTGAATGAGCCACCCCCATTCTGAGCAGTGTCATTTATACCAACCTAAGCACTGATGTGGATAGAGCTATGTTCGGTGGGAGAGTTGCTACCACCACTCACGGAGGTGGACTTATTATGCTGACAGAGTTCTTATAGAGCATCTTCATGGAGGTAGGGCTTCTAGTGTAGACTAACCCTTAATGTGAGTTCGGTAGTCCCTAGAGGACATGGGTCTTCTGTGTTACAAAATCATGGGCACCTAAGGCACTCTTATTGCTAGAGGGTCTCTGGTTGACACAGGTGAGGTGGCAGAAATGAAAATGAGATTCACAGACACAGCTTTAAGCATAATAAGGGACACAGATGCAAGTAGTGTACAAAAATAGTGACATGATTTGGATAAATCCAACCTAATAATGCTCCAAAACATGGTGTAAAATACTGGCCATGGACTGGATGCTCCATCCTCCCAATAACCCATGCAATCACTAAGAATCCTGAGGGCAAACAAATATTTTCATTGTCTGGCAGAATAGGGAATCCATCCCACATCTTGGCCCTGCACTCCCAGTCCAGTAATTATAATAGTTATGACACTTCCTCAATCTGTGGCAATTTGCACCTGGTGAGGAATTAATCTCTTACGTCAGGTATATGGGCACATTTCTACTGTCCTGTAGTTCAGATTAAAGGGGCCTGACTAACAGTGCACACCTAAATAACTTTGAAGAGAGGACTACAGTAGTTGAAACTTGGGATCTTTTATGTCCACAGCTGCAATGACCTCAGTGGGAGGTTACCCGTAGAGGACTTGGGTGCCCAATGCTATTCATACCTCTATAATCTGAGTCGCAGGGCAGTGTAGACATGCCCTATCTTTGTTATACATTAAGAGTCTGAGGTTATGTAAAACAGTGGTTCTCAACCAGAGGTATGTGTAACTCTGGGGGTACGCAGAGGTCTTCTGGGGGTACATCAACTCATCTAGATATTTGCTAAATTTTACAACAGGCTATATTAAAAAGCACTAGTGAAGTCAGTACAAACTGAAGTTTCATACAGTCAATGACTGGTTTATACTGCGCTATATACTGTACACTGAAAGATAAATACACTATTTATATTCCAATTGATTTTATACTTATAGGGTAAAAATGAAAGTAAGCAATTTTTCAGTAGTGGGGTTTTTTTCTGGTGTTTTTGCCTGATTTGTTTTGGTAAGCAAGTCGTTTTTAAGTTAAGTGAAACTCAAGACAAATCAGACTCTTGAAAGGGGTACAGTAGTCTGGAAAGGTTGAGAACCACTGAAGTAAAAACGTAAGGAAATACATGGATCTCCATGCATCTCATTGAAGAAGCAGCAGTCATGAGCTCTTGGGTGACACATGAACCCCTCCCGCCTCTTCGGGGAGGCTACCCCCCCCCCCCCGCCCGCCCCTTTCTGCCCTAGGCTCTGCCCCATTGCTCTTGCCAGATGGAGCCATAGGAGACCCTGTCTGAACCATCCCGAACCGCAGCCACCCCAAGAGCTCTGAGCCCGGCCCCAAGCTGGGGAGCATTAGCGGAGGTCTGGGGAGGTTTAGGCTCCCCCAGCCTCAAGAACACGCCGGCCGTGCTTGAGTTACTGAATGTTACCTTATAACATGTGCACATGAAGCCTTCTCCATGCTGCTGGTCTGTGCATAGACGACTAACAGAGCAGCCAGTCTTGCATTCCTTACTCAAGCAAAAGTCCTACCACAGTCAGCAGCCCGAAGGATGAGCGCAGGAGTGGGCCCAGATTTTATCATCAAAATTTCAAAGGACTTTAGGATCCATTCCAGAAGAAGCAGTGTTGAGCAAATGAGCCAGGCACAGGGGACGGACATGTAATTTGTTACAAAGTAAAACATTTTCAAATCTTAGCAGCAGAGCAGTCAGGCGAGACTGGTGAACACTGGAGCCTTTGAAGGTACTGGCAGGCCCAAGGAAAATCCCCCAAACTGGAGCGTCCAACAAGGAACATGGGTAACTTGTCACTTGTTCGTGAACAAGCTATCGGTCAATTTACGCTCAATTGAAATGACAATTGGTTTCTGTTCCTCCCTTAAGGAATATAAATATTGTATTTATCTTTCAGTGTACAGTATATAGCACAGTATAAACTAGTCATTACTCATCCTTTGCAGGAACTAATTCACTGAATCTGCGGCCATGGTTACACTTACAGGATTATAGCGGTATTGGTTATAGCTGTCCTCATGTACAGCTATAGCAATAGCGCTATAGCTTGGCCACACTGACACTTGCCAGCGGTATAGCATGGCCATATTTGGGGCACTTCAGGTGCCATTGGGAGCAGCACATTAGGGCAGGTATCCCAGCATTCAGCTAGATGCAACGTGATTTTCAAACGATGGGGGTAAGGGAGGATGTGTTGTGTGTATGCGGAGGGAGAGAACAAGTGGTTTTTCTGTCCTTCTGAGAGCCTGTCAGCACGTGTCCGTTCACAGAGAAGACTAGCAGGCTTTGTTTTCACACAGGCTCCCTCCTTAACCATTCGCATTGCTTATCTGCTGAGTTAAGAGAGAAACTCTAAAAAGGTACTTCCGCATTTCTCAAGCCGAGTTCAAAAGAAAGGGAAGAGACGTCAATTGCCTTAAATGGCTCCAGGCATCTCAAGAGATCACTTGTAGTGCAGTGGGTGTCCACATTCGCACCATAGCGCTACAGCGGGAGCGCTACAGCCCTTATTCCCCGTGCGGAGGTGGATTACCAGTAGCGCTGTAACTCCAAGGTTATAGCACTCTATGTGCCTCGCCAGTGTGGACGGGTAGGAGGTTATAGCGCTCCTGGGGGTTTTATAGCGCTATAAAGTGCCAGTGTAACCAGGGCCTGAGCAATTACTTAATTTGAGAAAGAGAGTGTGAGTGTGTGTTTTGGCCTGGCAACATGGAAGGCTGAAGTCTTTGATTTATCCACAGCACAGGGCATGGCAGCTACCCTACATCATAACTCCTCCCTGACCTGGAATGATCATTGAAAGGAGCATGAGACTTGCTCATTTTCCATGCCCAGTCAGTGGTTGACTGCTCCAGTGGCTCTTCCAGCACCGGTGCTAACGAGTGCCATTTCTGGATCTTTTTAATGGGGACAGGTGTTGAATAGGAACTGAATCTAAACCAACAAATTCATATTAAAAACCACTACACTGCTTCAGTCTCTATCACTCTGGACTGGCTTCAAACCAGTAGCCAGGAGGTGAAAGGCTCTGAATCTCATGAGTCATTCAGTTTCCTTTTCCAAACTTTTATGTAAGTCTTTCATCTCCATGTGTGATCTTAAAAAGACCAATTAACCTGTGAGAGACAGACACAAACTACAACGGAGGGGGGGAGAATTCTGTGCACAATATTTTAAAATTCTACATATTTTTATTTATCAAAATAACATAACTTGAATGATCATATTATGTTGGTAATTTTTTATTTCAAAATACCTGCTAGCAAGAATGTGTGTAACAATACAGACAACAACAAAAAACTCAGGAAACGTATTTTGACAAATAGATTCCTTACTAGGCATATTAATATAGAATTTTGAGTAATTCATCTAAACTACAATACAGAAATGTATTTCCTGCACCCCTAAGAAGTTGTGCAAAGGCTGGAGTGAATCAGGGGTAACAGTAGAAGCTGCAGAAGCAACAGAGTCCTGTGGCACCTTAAAGACTAACAAAAGTATTGAAGGAAAAGCTTTCATGGACTAATACCCACTTCGTTGGATGCATGCAGTGGAAGAATGCAGAGGCAGGTATAAATAAGAAGGCAAGAACCAGGTTAGAGATAACAAGGTTAGTTCAATTAGGCTGAACCAGCTTGTTATCTCTAATCAGGGTGGATGAGGTCTTCTTCTAGCAGCTGATCTGGAGGTGTGAACACTGAGGAGAAACTGCTTTTGTAGTTAGCTAGCCACTAGGAGCTGAGGGAAGGATTTGCTGGGAAGGAGCCTGGGAGGTGAACATGGAGGGTTGTGTGGGTGGGAAAAGTATGGAACAGGTTGGGGGGAAGGGGTGGTTTTTTTTTTGTTTTTTGAGGGGTAAGGGATTGTTTGGGAGTTGGAAGCCTCCCCCATGCAGACCTTGACTGATCCCATTCAGTCAGGCACATCTGCCCCTGTCCACATGTGTCCCTGCACCTCCACTCCCATTCAGCCCCTGGCTCAATGCTGTCACCCCACTAGCTCCTGTGGCCCCACAGGACAGACACTGTGAGGAAGGCAGCCTCTGTCCCTTCCCTCTCTGAGGCCGGCTGCTTCAGCCCTGAGCCAGATGAACTCTGTTCTGGTACCACATCAGCCCCAAGTGTGTGAAAGGTGCAACTGCAGTGCCTCCCCAGCAAAATCTATTTTCTGCAGAGATTAAAAAAAAATCTGCAGGGGGAATTCATGTCTCAAGGAGTAGATCGTGTAAGACAATGATCAGAACTTTTTTGCAGATCAGTGGATCTTTTTTGCAGATCAGTGGATACCTTAGAACTTGAGGGGGAGTAGACCAGGGAGCCCTTGCATTTAAGCAGAAGAGTTCCTTTTGGGGTACACACAGTCCCTAGAGATCTCCAGATACCAGTCCAACACTGATGTTGAGCTATGATCCAGATGCCTGAATCTTGATTTTCAGGCCCATCCAAGCTATGCTCAGAGCATGACCTGAGTGGGGAGGGGGACAAAGGTAGCTGTGTTACTAATTATTTATTTGCTTGCTTGTTTATATTGAGTAGTGCCTGCCATCTCTGCAGGTATCAGACTCTAGGTCTGGCTGGGAGCTACTTTCATGTCTGACATGGGCTGCTATAAAATATCAGTACTCCTCTGGTGCCAATGGGCTGTTCCAGCAATGGGAATAGCTGAAGCATGTCTCTTCTCTCTAGCCAGGTCCCCAAGCCTGGGGTCAGGGATTCAGTAGTTTACAGTTTTCAGAGAAGCATTAATTTAACAGTGTTGCTCTGCTTTAAAGCAATAGTGAACTCTGCTATTTTCAAGCCTCCTTACTATTTTTAAAAACTAAAGGAATTTTCTCCTGAGGGACTTGGTGTGCCCTAAGATTTCTAGTAAATCTCCAAATAGCAAAACATCCATAGTCTAGCCAAATAGATGGACAGAGTCTATGTCAGTCAGGAGCAGGGGAGAAATCTACACCAACTAGAATCCAAACCAGACAAACAGTCCATAGCTGAAAATCAGGGGAAATTAGTCAAGTTCAAGCATCTAGCAGACCTGGTTCTGACCTCTGTTAATTGACTTTGGGAATAACCCCACTGAAAGAAATGGAGTCCTCACACTGTAATCCAGAATCAGACCCACACTGTCTACAACAACAGGATATGCTGAGGGAAGCAAAGTTCTCAGGTCATCGCATTTTAGCACATTGGAATTTCTTTCTGCATATCAGGAAATAAGAATGTCCGCCTTCAGCGGTCTACCGCAGGAAAGAACCACAACAGAAAAGTTCAGCAACAATACAAAATGCCAAAAAGCATAGAAAACAATAGAAGCAAGAAAACAAAATCCAAGTCAGATTATCCTTGTCCTAGATAAATAGCTTTATCTAAGTGATGAACTCCCAGTTTTACCTTATGCTACTGCCTAATGCATGTTAGAAATATTATTAAAAATACTCAATGATGCTTTCTAAAGTTTTTGGTTACTGGTCATGTTTTTACATGCACAATGAGTGACCATATATTTCCAGTGAGAAGGGCTTTTGTTTTAATTAAGTGAAACAGTTATCAAGAAAGAGTCCAAGTGCAGTCTCCTGGAGCGAATACATAGTGCGGGCCTCCTCTGTAACTGGCTGCATCCGAACTGCACCCAAAATGGCATCTGCCTGCAGCAGATTCCTGGAAATGGAAGGGGGCAGTACACAGAGAGAACAAAACAGTTACAGAACTCTGTAGGCTAAAATACTTGTGTTCAGTGCCAACAGGGTATAGGGTGCTGTAAAAAAAAAATAAGAAGACACAATCCTTACACCAAGCAGTTTATAGTCTAAGAAACACAGAAGTCAATGCGCTATGGCAATTTACAGCAGCTGAAGACTGGGGCCAGGAGACTGATTCTTCTCTCAGAACCATGTAAATCAGAAGTCATTTCACTGCAGTCCATGGAGCTACACCAGTGTAAAGCTGATGTAACAGGAGAGAATCCAGTCCATAGTATAGTGTGTATAAATCTCCATTCTCTCCACGGTAGCAATTTACACCCACTTAGCACAGATATAAATAACCACACAAGATCCAGGATAATATAGAACCAGGCCAAACTCCTGTTCTGTTGCAAAGTTCCTGTTGCTTCTACAATTAGTTACAGACACAGTTGGGTATATCCATGCCTGCTGTGCAGCATGGACATGTATGTTGCCTTTACATCCTGTTGAGCTAGGCCAGTATGTAAAGGGGTAAAATAAAAGTCCAACAGAGAGGCTGACAAACAGTTGTGTCCCATAATGGGATCCTGGAAGGTAAGCCTTATGGAAAAATCCTATAGCATATATTAGAAAATTCTTGCAGTGTTGTTATAGCCATGTTGGTCCCGGAGTATTAGAGACACAAGGCGGGTGAGATATATCTTTTATTGGCCCAAATTTTGTTGGTGAAAGGGACAAGCTTTTGAGCTCCACAGAGCTGAAGAAGAGCTCCATGTGGCTCAAAAGCTTGTCCCTTTCCCCCACAAAAGTTGGTCCCAAAAAAGATATTTTCTGAGAGACTGGGGGAAGTAGTAATATTCATTCTACAGGACGTTGGAATCCTATTAGCTTGAGGCACTCTTCACGTAAAGCATTAGATGACTGCTGTAGAATTCTATGCAATGCTTTAAAAAATATCTGTCAAGCTAATTACTCCAACGCTTCCATTTAGTAGAGAAATTCTATAGAAAACTATTACATATTGTTGCTTTCATTCCATGTAAATTCTACAGGACTTCTTCAGAATGAGGAGGCTGCTGGGACGTTGGCACTCTCCATCAGCAACGCACAGTCCAGGTCCTGTGCTTTTTTACAGGCAGGTCTGTCAAGATTCTTGGCTACGGTTTTATTCTGTAGTTGTAAAGCTCAGGTTCAGCTCCAAACCTCCCCGAGTGCAGATCCGGGGTTTGAGTACAGCCCATTACAAATGCATCAGAGAGCTGCAAAGTTAGGATCCAGGTCAGAATTTCACCTTCCCCTAAGTTCAGGAGTGTCAGACGCAGAGTGTCACTTTGACTCATCTCAAATCTACGTGCAGCAGCAATCAGTGATACGTTGTTAGAGCTTTGCTATTTGTTTGCAGTTAGGAAACCTCCATTCCTTGTAGCATCATTAGGGTGGCCCAGAATGTTCAGCCTGTCTTTTGTTCTGGATTCACTGGCTTTTGGCTTTCCTTGGGTTTTCATGGTAGGAAGCAGAGGTGCCAGGTGCTGGCCTGGAAGGAGGTTGTCAGCATTGGCATTCAATATATCAGACATCACTCAAAATGATCTGTTGTTTTCCAGTAAGTGGAAGAGCCTGGTGATCAACCTGCTAACATCTTAGGCCTTTTCTGTTGTGAGCAATAGCAGCCATCTGACCAATGACTGGCTACAGGGTTGGTGGTGGTTCTTCTTTAATCGCTACAAAACCAAACTGTCTCTTATGAGAGTTCATTGAGAGAAGGAAACAGTGGTAGAGACATCAGGATGTCCTGACAGCTGTAGCATTATATTCTATCTGACCCCAGCACAGTTGACCCAGCCATTCATTGTTCCCAGGTAGGTGAGCTGAATTCCAGGCAGTTTACTGTGTGTGGGTGTTTCACAGGAAGCCTTAAAAGTGAAGACTCTGTTCTCCATCCAAGATCCCTAGGCTGAGATCAAGGTAATGTCCTTGCCCAAACCTTTGTCCTGCCCCAGCATGCAAATTAATGCTGGTCTCCTGCTAGCCAAGCTGCCTGCTCTCTTAGGCCACATCTAGACTAGGAGTACTTTCCTGGCATAGCTACACCACTGTACATCCAGTGTTGTTACAGCTGTACTAGCACAGCTGGTATTTTAAAGGCATAGCTCATTCCGCCACCTCCCTGCCCCCCACTAAAAGAAGACCTCTCAGTAAACACACAGTTTTGCTGCCTCTACATGAGGGGGTATTGCTGGCCCAGCTGTCTCAGTCAGAGACTGCACCCCTGATTCACATAGACATAGGTATGCCAGCAGCCATCTGCACTGTAGACATTGCCTTATTCCCCCACACCGAGCTGGTCCCTTTCTGCCAACACATGTCACACCGCTAGCTTGGCACAGCCTGCTCTGCAAGGTGTGGTTTCGGCCACGATCAAGCTGCATCACACCACCACAGAGCAGTCAGCACAAAGGGCAGAGTCACACTTCCCCCACATCCTGCTATGCTCACAGGGCTGGCCTACGTAATAAAGGTACGTCAATCGAACTACATTGCTCAGGCAGCCTGCAAAAAAATGGTATGCCCTGAGTGATGCAGTTCAGCTAGATTTATGCCCGGTGTAGACACCACTCCGTCCATGGAAGAATTCTTCCATTAACCTAGCTACCTGTCGTGGACAAGTGGATTTACTACAGTGACAGAAGAACCCCCGCTCTGGTTCCACTACCATACCGTCTGTCTAATTTTTTTAGCTGCAGTTATAAGGTGTCTGCCTGCCTGCCTCTCATCCCAAATGTCTCAGTCTGTACCATTCAGATGCTGGCAGGTTTGCCAGCACTCAAAGGCTTTTGAGCACCTTCACAGTTCTAGGTAAAGTCTTTGCTAACAGAGATAAGGTTGTTGCTACAAATCACTTAAGCCTCAGAAGAATGTCATCGTTAAAAAAACTACCGTCTAGAAGTCTGAGAAGCCATAATTAAGTTTTGACATTTTGAAAACCAGCCTCATCCCTATCCTCACATCCCGCATGTAGCCAGCATAACACACGTTATTACTGGTTACTAGTTCTGTCGCAGGAGTACCATACTGCTCCGTGGTGCAGGACACTACACAAACAAATAGCACAAAGGCCGTACATGTCGCAGAGTGCTCACAATTTAGGCGATCAGAAAGCCCACTGCCACCCAGAGAGAAAAATGACCGCAGACTATGAATGGGCTGTTTAGAATAAGTGAGACCTGGATAGATTTACTTTAAGGGAGGAGGGGCCGAAACCCTAACAGGCTACAAGGAGGGCTATTTAGATTAGATCCTTGTTGGTCACAGTATCATAGCAGTTAAGCGCTAGCCATGACTCACAAGCCATCATATACGCAGTCAGCGAGTTCAAAAATGTGTCACGGTGCGTCCCACCTTTTGTTTATCCAGCTTTGTCTGTCAATTTTACAACCACATCCTTCACCACACAGGCTCTGGGATTGCTAGCACACACCAAAGTCCTGCTCGAACTTGGCTGTGTCTCAGTAACATATGTTTAACTGCATTTAAATTAACCATTTGCTGGCAGTAGCCTGGAAAACCCTTCACTACTCTCTCCTGTGTTCTCCCTGAATTAGGGTAGCAGGAAGGCCTGAACCCTGGCCCTCCAGGACAAGCTCAATCATTCAGCTCCTTTTTAGAGGGCTTGCTAAATGGAACTTGTTTCTGGGTATTAATGTGACACAGAAGGTGACATCAGTTCATTAATCTGCTAGGGTTGCCACTCCAGGCATCTGTTTTTTTACCAGAGCGCCCAGTCAACAAGGGGCCCTGGTGGCTCTGGTCAGCATTGCTGACTGGCCCGTTAAAAGACCGGTCAGCGACACAGCAGGGCTAAGGCAGGCTCCCTGGCTGGCTCCACATGACTTCTGGGAAGCAGTGATGTGTCCCTCCAGCTCCTAGGTGCAGGGGTAGCCAGAGAGGCTCAGTACACTGCCCCCACCCTGAGACCTGGCTCCACAGCTCCCATTGGCCTGTGGATAGGAGCAGTGTGCAGAGCCCCCTGGCCGCCCCTCGGCCTAGGAGCTGGAGAAAGATGTCACCACTTCCTGGGCACCGCCTGAGGTAAGCGGCGTCCGGCAGGAGACCAAACCCCTCACCTTCTCCCATACCCCAACCCTCTGCCCCAGCCCTGAGTCCTCTGCCATACCCAAATTTCCTTCTGGAGCCCATACCCCAAAACCCCTCGGCACTCCAACTGCCTGCCCCAGATCAGAACCTCCTCTCACACCCAAACTCTCTTCCCAGAGCCCACATCCCCTCCGTCAGCTGAGCCCCCTCCCACACCAAAATTCCCTCCCAGAGCCTGTGGCCCCTTCACAGGAGAGGGTGTGGGCTCTAGAAAGAAGTTTTGTTGTTGGAGGGGGTGAGGGGTGCAGGAGGGAGTCAGGGGTTGGCGCCTATCTTGGGCAGCTCCCAAAAGTGACTGGCAATCCCCTCTGGTCTCTGCTGCCCACAGGCACCGCCTCCACTTCTCCCATTGGCCACAGTTCCCAACCAATGGGAGCTGCAGGAGTCGGCACTCAAGGTGGGGTCAACTCATGGAGATCCCCTGCCTCTCCTCAGGGCAGGGGCGATAGGGCCCTTCCATCTGCTTCTGGGAGTGCGTGGAGTGAGGGCGGTCAGGAAGCCTACCATAGCTCCACTGCACTGCCAGCAACAGCCAGGGGCCCCCAGACCTCTGGGCAATTACCCCCATTCCCATCGGCAGGCCTGTGTGTAATAAACAAAAACACGGTTAAATCTGAAGCCCTGCACTTGGTAACACCCTGGCTATGTCTACACTGCAGTTAAAAACCCGCAGCTGGCCTGTGCCAGGTGACTCAGGCTTCTAGGTGTCAGACCAAGGGGCTGTTTAATTGTGATGTAGATGCTTGGTCTTGGGCCAGAGCCTGAGGTCTAGGACCCTGTGAGGTGGGATGGTCCCAGAGCTCAATCTGCAACCTGATTGCAATTAAATTAAACAGCCCCTTAGCCCAAGCCCGAGTCAGCTAGCGTAGGCCAACCGCAGGGGGCTAAATGCCATTGTGGACATACCGTAAAAGTGGTGCATTACTGACACATTATCCATCTTTGCCTCTGTGAGAAACTACAGTACTAGACCACCGCTCCTAAAGCATTTCTGAGAATTATGTGAGAATGATGTGGGAAAGGATGGGCTTGTAGCTAAGGGACTGGATGGGGCTTCAACACTCACTTTCTGGGTCAGCGACACTTTTCCTGTGTGAATCGGTCAGAACCTAATTTTCAGTGGTGCCAAACACCCACAGCTCAAACGGAAATCAACAGGAGCTGCAGTACTTGGTATGTCTGCAGCCCTTTCTGGTTTACAAAGTACAGACAAGACACCAGTGGTTCTCAACCCGCGGCCCAATCAGCACACAGCTGCAGCCCATGTGACATCCTCAGGGCCAGGCAAGTAGCACTGGATGCAGTCCACAATGGCAGAGGTTGAGAACCACTGGCGTACACCCTGCTGATGCTGCTTCAGAGGCGCTGGGTCAACGTGTCCTGACCCAGGCACCATTCCTGATAGCAACCTGCAGATTTCTCAATGCTCTGTTTAGTTTGAGACGTTTGGAGTCTATTGCAATTTGTATCAATCGGTCACTTACTATTGCCGATGCTGGTTATTTGCACTGTCACCAGCCTTCCAGCCAAGTAGGAGTAATGATAACATTCCTGGTGGCACATGTATATCTTCAAACCACACTACAAACATTATTTAGTCCTCTTGATCCCCTGAGAGGGGGAAACCGAGGCAGTGATTTTAGTGACTTACCCCAAAGCACACAGGCATGAAGGACAAAGTGGGATGGATGGAGAGCAGATGGTAAAGCTTTATGCGTGTTTTTACTGTGCTGATCTGCGATGGCCCAGGCCAGCCTCTGAGTCCTGATGTGATTCTCACTAATATTGGCACAGCTGTCTGCCACCATCAGCTGCAGGAGCAACAGTGACCCTATCACTGCTCCCCTTCTTTTTATAATCCAGTTTAAAGCTATCTTTGGTGGGGGCCCTTACTAGACCACGAGCAACCTCTCTCCTTTTAGGTAGCAACAATGCCTTATAAATAAGGCACAAGGGTTTTTATAATATTACACAGAACATAAGACAGGAATAGAGTGACCAGACAGCAAGTGTGAAAAATCCTGGGAACTGCTGCTAACAATCATTCTGGGTCTTGGGTTAGAATTGGATCTTTTCAGATGGATTCCTTATCAATTCACCAAAGATCACACACACACTAGGAGACATCGACAGGCCTCTTCCATCCCACTGATCATGCCCAAGGAGTTTTCCTGGCACTATTGCATTGAATTTGTCACCAGGGCTTTGCCATCTTTCTAAAGCCCACTCATGTGATTCCTTCCGATAACAGGGAGCCTTTGTTCCTCTCTGTGGTGGTTGAATGTCATGCAATCCTGACCACCCCTGGAGGGGATGAAGTCATGATGAAAGCGCTGGTCAGAAGAGAATGGGAACCATTACACTGAATGATGCCTCAAGCAAAGGCGAGTTCCACTTGCACCAGAATCTAATGCCTCATGCTGACATCACTCCCCTGCACAGGAAAAACAACTCTGGGCCCACGGCTGAAAGGAAATCATTTTTAAAAATCTCCTTCTCTTGGAGAACAGCATCTCCCCCAGGCCAGGACATGCTTGGGGATGATCTTTGAAGTGTCAGCTTTGTGGTGGTCTCAGTGGAGGAAGCACGCTGAATTCCAGGGGTGGGAAGCATGTTTGGGGGGAACTGGAGTGAGTGAACAGCATCCTGAGTGGTTCTGTCTGAGGTAGTGAGATGCCCCACCTGTATTCCTGTAGCATCTGAGCATCTCAGTCTTAAAAGTATTTATCTGCACAACATCCTCTGAGACTAAGTACCGCTGTCTCCATTTTACAGTAATATAACTGAGTGGCTGAGCGACAGGTCCAAAGTCACACAAGACACCCCTTTTCTGAAACAGTTAAACTTCTCGGAAAATAGACCAGACAACTTTTCTAATGAGCAGCGGCGACCGGTGGTGTGGGATTATATTTTGGGTAAATGTCACATTTCTTGACAGATCGACAACTAAGTTCCGGTCTTTCCAGCAGAGGCTCTGCAGCCTGTTCAGAACAACCTCAGGAACCAAAAGAGCCTTCTTTGCTACAACAGGATGCAGTGTGGTTACGAGTGTTTTAATTCACATCTTTACTGTAGAGGCTCCAATGCTGCGATTTGCCTCCCTCCTCCAGGCTGTTAGGCTGCAGACTCCTGCAACTCACTCAGAGGTTTGCAGATGATACAAAATTCCGCAGGATAGTCAAGTGCAAAGCAGACGGAAGAACTACAGAGATCTGTGAGAGTGAGTGATTGTCCTTCAGAATAGGTTGCAGATCTCTGATGATGCACTGAAGAGGTTTTAGTTGGGGGCTGAAGGTGATCGCTAATGGTGTTCTGTTACTTTCTTTGTTGGGTCCGTCCTGTAGCAGGTGACTTCTGGGTACTCTTCTGGCTCTGTCAATCTGTTTCTTCACTTCAGTGAAGTGGCAGTGGCTCTAAGCATCTGACTGCCAGATGCTGGGAATGGATGACAGGGGATGAATCACTTGATAATTGCCCTGTTCTGTCCCTTTCCTTTGAAGCATCTGGCATTGGCAACTGTCAGAAGAGAGGCTACTGGACTAGCAAGACTATTGTTCTTACTCAATATGGCCATTCTGATGTCCTTAGATTTAGCATCTGTCCTGTTCTCCCAGGGGCAATGACAGGTTTAACCAGTGACATGCTAACTCCCATCCAGCAAAGTATTCTTTATTCAGAACAAAAGCATTTCAGAGAAAATGTATCTGAAAACAATAAACAGCTTATATGCACGCCAGGCTCACCCGTGGGTCATCCTCCCTCCCAACACCATCTTCCAAAGGGAGAGCCTGGCAGATTTAAAGCACTTCAAGTCCTCAACAGGGTTTCTCTCTCTCTCTCTCTTGTGGTCACAGTCTCATGACCGTCTTGAACAGAGTGAGAGTCACTTTCTCCCCACGGCTGATATTTTCTACAGTTCCAAGACATTTGTACTAGGTCAAACCATGCTGAGAGCTATTACTCGGGGATCAAAAACAAACAAACAAAAAAATCCCCTCAAAACAAACTTGTTACTTGTATTATGTCCGTATTGCGGGATTTGCATAAATTACCCTCCACTGACTAATTCCTCCAGGAGTCATACAGTGCTTATGTAAGCAGTGTCAGGAATGAGATATATTCTGACATCTGGTGGCAAACTATGGGAATTGCAGTGAGCCTTGCAAAATAAGTCTGGGGCTGGTCAATTTGCATAGACACACCCACTGCGCCTAGCCTGAGCCCACAGCAGCCCACATGGCCACTTCGGCTGGTGAGGGAGCCCCAGTTTCTATGTTATTGGGGCAGGAATGATAAAGTGATGTTACTGTGATTATGTGAATGAAGGACTATGGACATGTACTTGGCCCTTGTTATGATGGAGGGACTCGCCATCATCTAGGTAGCACTCACTGGGCAAGGGCCATGTGTTTTCAGAACACTGTGAGAGGTGATGGACAAGTACCTATACCTTTTGGTGAGGGCTCTGTCTGAGGGCCTCCCAGGCCTATTGCACCCTGCCTCTCTCCACTGTGGAATGTCAGAATTGAATTTTGCTTCCATTAGGAAGCACCTGCACTAAGGCTCCCCTACTGTGAGCTGAAATCACCTAAAAGCTAAAGAAATCACTGAGCACTGTCTTAAGTAGGGGGGCCGGAAAAAAGTGCAGCGTGGCTGGTGCAGCAGAGCAGTCTGCGTGTCGGCTAGCAGGACGGCTAGCGGAGTTGTTGGTGCTGCGGAGTGGCTGGTGCGGCAGAGCTGTCCGTATGTCAACTAGCAGAGCCGTTGGTGCTGCGGGCAGAGTGACCGGTGCAGCAGAGCTGTCTGTGTGTCGGTTAGCAGAGCAGCTAGCGGATCAACGGGCAGAGCGGTTCGTGGGACAGCCAGCGGAGCGGAGCAGAGCCGATTGCGGGGAGAGCTGCAGTGGAACCTCACAGAGAGGCGGCGCAGTCGGCTTCGGACCACGTAAGGTGCCCCTTGCCCTACCCTCCATTTCCACCCAGGCTGGGAGGTAAGACTCTGCCAATTGACTTTTGAACTCTGCACGGACCAAGGACAGAGACTCTTGGGCTGTTGGACTTTTGGGACTATTGAGTGACTTTTTGGGGTTGTGGAACTCAAGAGCCAAAGGGAAGGCCACGGCCTATTTGCTGGGAGGGGGGCTTCTGGTTCATGATTTGGTTTATTAACCTTGTTTGTGGTGTTTCCCCAATATAATGCCACATTGTTTCTCCCTGTTATTAAAAGGCTTTGGTACACTCAGACTCTGTGCTTGCGAGAGGGGAAGTATTGTCTCTTACAGACGCCCAGAGGGGTGGTATATGGTTGTCCCAGGTCACTGGGTGGGGGCTCGAGCCGGTTTTTGTATTGTGCTATTGGAATGGAACCCCTGGATACTGAACCCGGCCCTTGTTGCTGCCAACTCTGATGGGCAGAAGGGTTACACTTAATTTGTAGTGAAAGAGGTGATGGAGCTCAAGCAACTAGGTGCTTGAGCTCAAGCAACTTTTTTAACTTTAAGAGATGTTGGAGTTATGAACTCCCAAGCCCTGGCACAAATTTAGCACTGCCTTTATCTGACCGAACTAGCTGGGCATACAATCACAAGCCAGCTCAGACAGATGCATATAACATTTATTAAGTTAACACAACAGGGTTTGAATATTCCATGTTTCCACAGCACTGATCCTGTCACATGTAGTCTGCATGAAAACTAATTATTTCAGTTTGCATATGGGTCTGCAGCCTCAGCAGTAAATCATGCACAAGGTAGATGTTTATCAGAGCCAAAAGTAATATGCTGTACAAATGCATGGTCATTAATGCAGCCATTGCACAATATGCTCCCTTTCAGAAAATGAAGGCTTTCTACTCATCTATTTACATTCATGCCTTTGCCAATTTTCTCACACACACCTACTTTTAAAAAAGTAGTAAGTTTCTAGCCCTGGGGCTTGCAGAAAATGTTTGAAAATGTGACACTTAATAAAGTCTTCTTGCAGATCAAGGGCCACTTGGTTTCTTCTCTGGCTAGGTCATTAAGACAGTCTGGCTGGATGTTCAGTCTATGTCTGTCACTGGCTTTTGGCAACCACGTGATTGCTGGATTTTTCACAGCAGTTCTCAGTAAAAGTACCTTAGAATCTTCGTCCTAATAATACATCCATACCAAAGAAGCCATTGAAACCAAAGCAGTGCTGATGGAGGTAATTTCTGGATTGGGCTACAAAAAGGCTTGTTTCTAATCTTGTTCTGCCACTTAATACGGAACAGCTGACAAAGATGACAAGAATTGAAAATGACAATCCAGTGTTCTTTGGCCTTCCTCAGCTCCTGTGTGTCATTGCCGTATAATAGAGTTGGCATAACTACAGTTCTGTAGATCTGCAGCTTTGTGCTAAACTTGGTAACAACTCCACAGAGGCCACCGAAGGGCCTAGACCATGGCAGGGCTGCTGCTATACAAGGATCCACAGCTTTTGAGCATGGTCTAGTGCTCTCTATGATGCTTCCCAAGGTTGCCTCCGGTCAGTCGCCCCCTGTTCAGTATATCATACGCACAGGTAAATATTGAGCTGGGTATAATCTAGAGTTGAATGCCTAAACAGGACCCAAAAAATCCCCAAATAAAGTCCTCTCTGGCCAGAAAGTATGAAGGCCATGGTAGCATGTCTGGGGAAAACGTTAAACAAAACATATTGGCCAAAAGTGCTCCCTTGTCTATACTAGAGAAATTTAGTAAGATTTTCCCACCACAGCTAACACCAATTTGGTTTCATCTTTGGCAACATTGTGAGTTCTCATAGATGGGCTAATGGCATTTTAACCTGCATTTCCATTGGGGCTGCTCTGAGCAGGGTTAGAGGACTTAGTGCGAATAAAGCCAGCAGAGTACGAGCCCTAGGGCTTCCAGTGTTGTTACCCACTACTGGTAGCAACACTGGGAAATTTTTGCAAGGCTTCAAACAAGGGCTGCTTTGCAAGCAGTGAGGGAACCCCTGAAAACTGAAAAAAATGGCCATAGATGCCTAGGAAAACACTTATCTTTGTTTCCCAAGCCCCTGGAAAGGAAGACTCTAACCCTTTTGGCTGCTCAGCACCATTTCACCTGTTGCTGTGGTTCATATAGTGGTTATGGCTTTCTCTCACCAGCAAAGACTGGCTGCCTCATACAAAATGAACTTGCTGTGGGACTCTGAAGGAGAGGATTTGTTTTTTCTCTTCTGCCTAGCCTCTTTTCTTTGCTATAAATGATGGCACCTGTGGTGGTGTTAGTGACCCAACCAAGCCATGAAGTGAAAGCAAACCCCCAACGAAAGAAATGCTTGCAACAATCACTAGAAAAGCCGAGCATGTCTCTGTTTGCTGATGGCGCATTACCCAGGCTCCTCTCCTGAATGCAATTTATTACGAACTATGGGACTCAACATACACCCACAATTACCTCCAGCCCTCAGCAATGCGCTGCACTTGTGGTTGTCTGTTACTTTATTTCTACTAAACTTTGCAGGGGAGGTTTTCAAAAGCTGCCTAATGCTTTCAGGAGCAAAAGTCCCTCCCACTAAAAGTCAATGGGCCTTTTGCTCCTAAACCCATTAGCAGATTTTGAAAATTTTCCTCCATAATCATAGCAGATCAGCAAATGTTGGTCAGGACACAAATGCCAAATCTTGAAACCTGAGATTATTAAAA
This sequence comes from Dermatemys mawii, assembly GCA_007922305.1. NCBI lineage: Eukaryota > Metazoa > Chordata > Testudines > Dermatemydidae > Dermatemys > Dermatemys mawii. Next base: position 1,773,285 of record ML677392.1, on the reverse strand, counting down.
AACCAGCAGGTGTACAAAACAAATTCCTCTATCATCATTCCAAGCTTCTTCCTCTCCTAGTCAGCTGGGTCTCCTGTTCGGGGTTTTGGCTCCCATCTGAAAGACAAGGGTCACTGATTTGGGCTTTGGCAGGTTGCAAGCGATGAGAACGGGAATGACCCTGCTCTTGGCTCCGTGTCCCAGATTAAAGCCTTATCGGAAAATCTTATCTCAAAATCCAATAGTGGGTGAAGTGCTGCCTGCCAAAATGGATAAATGGACTGCAAGGATCATCATCCCAGAGCAGAGGGTTCACACGCGACAGGTAAGCTGACAAGAAAGCACCATCAAGAAACACCAGGACTGAGTAAAACACAACTTCCATTTATCAGCTAGACTAAAGAAAGATACATCCTTATCTCCAAGGTCCCATGTATGAACAGGGGCAAATGTCTATACAGATCCGAAGCATGCTGGGGGAAAGAAGATAAGACTCAGTGCCAGGCTGTGGGAAGCGTCTCGTCTTTCCGCCTCCTGAGTTTCTTTTTCCAGTGTAAAAACAGTTTGGAACTGAGATTTTCATGGTGAATGACAGGAGATTCCTAGGTTTGAGAGAGTGTGTACACACGTATTTGTATACTCATGTCCTCCTGCAGCGTTGCATATAAATATATGGCTTTTCTGCCACTCAGTAAGTCTTATTTTAAATCCCAAAGGAGCATAGGAAAGCGCAAGGACCAGAGCAGGGGCTGCTAAAGACCTTATATGCCTCTCTGACTGGGACACCTTCTGAATATGAAATGTCCCATGGCGCATGGGTTTAATCTATGAAAGACTAGATTCCCCCCACAGCCTGCTGTCACTACAATGGATAGAAGAGCGGAGAGACGCAGCCAGGAGTTACGATGGGATGTTAAAGGGACAAGGGAAAGAAATAATGTCAGTATAAAACGTAAAAGCTGGATAAAGAAGTGAGAATCGGAACCAGTTATAGTAATTTCTGCTCTGAGAAGGCAGGGGGGAATGATCCTACAGTTCCCAGGCCTCCCTTTATGAGGTGTGATTCCCTCCTGATCAGTAGCCAGATTTGTAACAGCTGCAACCTTTGAGGAACGTGAGCACTGAAACTAGGATTTTTTCCAGGTTACTCATCGCTCATGAAAAAGCATCAAAGGTTTGCTGGTGACAATAATTGCAGGACTTGGGAGTTAAATTATATACAACAAAGTGAATGACCAACTGTGAGAGCCAGGAGCTGGGTGTTTCTGAATCCAACAGATGCTGCAGGTCTCTGATGAAGTTTCAGAGTTGGTATCTGAGGACTCAGTATTGGAAAAAGAATGAATGGCACAGACTGGCTCACTCTAAAGGTGGCACAAAGAGAGGAAAGAAAAGTCGTGTGGCTTTCTTCGCCTCTATGACGTATAAAGAGGACCTGAAAGGTTATTCACACACACACTTGTTTTTTTAACCTTCGAAATACTCAGAACATAGAGCAAGTTTTGCTGGAGGTTTTTTTCGGAGGCTCCAGAGACAGTGTGAAATTTTCAGAAACTCCCAGCATTGGCCTACCTCTGCTCCCATTTCGGTCAATGGAAGTTTTTACCATTAACTTCAACGGGAGCAGAGCTGGGCCAACGAGAACGTCTTTGAAAATCCCACACTAAGTCTACACCCAGATTTTACATCAGCATAAACATTTCAGGTGGGATGTGATTCTTTTAACTGATATATTTATACCAGTGTGGATGCAGCTTTATTGGTATAATATATAGCTTACTGTGTCAGCACCTCTATACAGGTATACTAGTCTACACTCCAGGGATTGTACCACTGTTACTATAATTAGTGAAGGTTGCACAACTTGTGTGCCAACAAGCCCTGACCTTTTAAGTGACAAGGTGTTTGAATCTCTTACAAATGAGTTTTTCTTCCAACTGTTTGTTCAGCTGTTTGAGTTAAATAGGTGACGAAAAACAAGCTAAAAAAAAGCATTTAAACAGGCTGAATAAAAATCATGTCCCCTCTCAGTTAATCAAGTTTCACTTCCATGATGTGTGATGTCATAAACCTGCCAGTTTTCCAACTGTCCATAGAGTCTTCCAGAAAAAAACAGAAAACAGGGTAGGACAAAGTCTGAATTCCTAATTTTTTAAAAAAACAGTTGAGCTCCTCCCCCACCCCTTTAAAACAAAACAAAAAACACTCTAGATTTCTGTAAATGCCACAAAGAAGAAAAAAGGCACAAATTCATTTTTTCCTCTTTGCAGGGCTCCTTTAAGAGTCTACAATAAAAAGCAAATTATGACAAGAAGAACAATTTGCTACCTTGATGGTTTATCTGAACACTATCGCACTTTGAATGTAACATCTCTAGCGTTACTGCACAGTTTCACTATATTCTGCTTAGCTGTATTGGACTGTAACGACAGAACTGTCTTGTTTATCCCTGTGAATTCTGAGAGAGTTGGTTTTTAGATCTGGGTTGTGTGTGCTTTAATTAGAACTGCCGGGAGCAAAATGTCACTTTATGGTTCCTGATCTGGGGTTCACCTTGCAGCAGCGCATGCTATAGAAATGGTATTTGCGCTGCATCTTCCGTCAGGTTGAGGCAGCCAGGGCTTAGATAAACTTGTGCCTCTAGGGAAACATGGAGGCTGTCTGGATTTCTGACTTGCAGCTGAATGTGAGACCCATCCTTGGCCTCTGAACTCTGCCATTACATTCCACCAGAGGTGGGGGACCTGCAAAAGCAAATCTTCAGCTGGAGCAAACTGCTGAATAGCTCAGGCGACTGCCTGCTTCTCTGACCTAAAGACCCTCCCCAGGGATCCTGTCCCTCAAGAGTGTCCATCTACAGACTCAACAAACACACCTCTCACCCATCGCCAAGGTACGTGAAAGAACCAAATGCTATTGCAGCCATAAAAGGATTTATGGATTACATCCAACACCTTGAGTTGCCCTGTGCACCGCTAAATCCTCTTTTAATCCTTTGGGACTTTGTGTCATTGCACATAGCTTTATCAACAAATACAACATCTTCTGCTATATTTGATATTGTTTTCCTTCCCACGCCATTGAGATTGTCTATTGTAATATGAAAGGCTAAGCATCTGAGAATGGTTTAGATGTTGACGGGATCAGATTTGAGACCTGGTGCAAGTGGGAACAATTGTATTAACAAGCTACACCTAATTATTCAGGGCCCAAATTTAGCTCTGCAATTTGTATTTTGTTTTCTTGTTAACCTCTGAGAGATGGATTAATAAAATGTCACTTCTCATTTCCAGACCATCCCTCTCCTTTGATTCACCACAGTTTTTTGCTTCTGGAAAGCCATCGGTGTGTTACACCCAAGTCTTTATCTATGATCATTTTCATAAATCAGTAAAATATAATGGATAATTAAGAGAAAAACGATTCTCAAATAGTTTGCACCTGAATGCAAAGGATGGGCTGCTATACCCCTGAAAGAGTTTCAGATAAACCAGTGAGAAAGTGTTAACACAGAGGGAAATGTTTGCACAACAGTCAGTCCAATACAAGTGGACTTTGCTCTTGTGCTTAAGGTTAATACCTCCATGAGTAAGAGTTTGCAGAACTTTAGAGAGAGATTATTTCAACTGTTTGAAATCTCAAAGATATAGGCCAATATTTTCAAAAGCAATTAGTTATTTTGGAACAAAGATTCTTGTAGTACCTTATAAGGTGCTACAAGATTCTTTGTCACTTTTGCAGATCCAGACTAACACGGCTACCCTTCTGATACTAGTTATTTTGGATGCCTGAACCTGAGACAACTTAAAAAGGAGCTTGATTTGCATAAAGCAGGCACTCGGCCCTTTCTGAAAAATCAGGCCCCTTTAAGGTATCAGGTTGGGCACCCAAAAATGGAGGCACCCAAAATCACGTCACTTTCTAAAATCATAAACATTAGCCATATGGATAAGCAAATCCTAATCTTCCTGGATCTAGAGCCTTCAGCTGATATAAAAAGGTGTACTTTGGATCTGATTAAATACGTTTCCCAAGCGAAACTAGAAGCAGTTATTCAATAGCAAGCCAAATTATATGGCTAAGATGTTGGGGGTAAGTGAAAGCATCTTTATGCAGAATCTGTAGGAGCAAAGAAATAACTGGCCTGGGTGCAAAGGGTTTCACTATCATGCTAATTTACTATTGACTGGGACTCATTTCTAGACCTGTTCTCTGGTGTGCTGATTGTTAGAGGATTAAGCTTAAATTGCATTGCTCCTAGAGTTAGAAAAATTATTCTAATTAACCAAATTAACCAAAAGATATGAATATCAAGTGGATTAGTTAAACTGCATTAAACCCCTGTTTCATTAACAGTCAGTACAAGAATGCCTCATTATTGCATCACTGAGTCTTGGTTTTTATTGCAAAACACCCAACGCCTGTAACTAATAAGTGAAAATGTGTTTAAATATTTCAGACTGTTTGAATCATTCATACTGCAACAATTATTGGCAAAGATGTGGTATGAAGAAATCCTCCCTTTCTGTAAGGTATTCCCAAGAGTCCCAGCAGAAAGCACAATAGATCTGTTCCATTATAGGAGTCAAAAATCAAATGCAACATGAGAGAGACTCCCTGATCTTTTAGTAATACTGCTGGGTTTACTACCGGGTGTGTCTTTAAGGGGAGGTGGGAGCAGAAACTGCATCTTCTAGTGGTAACTAGATGCATCACAGATATTCATTAGAAAACAGTGTTCCCTTGGTTACTAAACTACAACATGGCAGAGTGGACTGATCACACAACTGGAAGGCAGGAATCCTTAAATTCTAATCCTGGCTCTTCATTTTGCTGTGTGTTCTTCAGCAAGTCATGTAGGCTGCGATTCAAAGGAGCCCAAAGCAATATGATGCCTTTATTTTCCACATCTGCAAAGTGTGGCTGATATTATGAAACTACTTCAGACGGGTTTTGTGACGGCTAATTAACTTTTGCACAGCACTTTATATTTTCAAAGAACTACACAAGCATTAAGGGCCAACTTCTACTCTAATGTACGCATCTAATTCTCATACACTTCACTATTATAATTAGGTATCACAGTGAAATAGGATCTGGAACATCACAGGTAAAAAGAAGCCTTCAGAAATATGAAATGAGAGGACTACTGTTACAGGGGGGTTCTCACGGAATTCTCAAACCTATTTCAGCAGCCAGCAAACAAACGGAGCAGGAACAGCAGCTTCCTAAACAAGACACAGAACAACCTCTGCTACTAAAGGCTCCCCATTGTCTGAAAAGTTATGTCTCCTAATGTCCATCAATGACATGAGAAGCTCTCTCCATTATTGCAAACCTCAGTTATCAGAACTGATTCCAAGTCCATCCAAAACTACACCAAAGAGATAAATAATGGCAGAATTAATGAGTTCTGTGCAGAAGTATCAGGAAAAGTTCAAAATGCTAACTTTCTTAGCCTGTTCTCTTTAATGTCCCACAATGATGTGGCCTGTCTCTCTTTGTGTAGTTGTCTTGAGTAAAAATATAATGGTTGATTTTCATCAATTCAGCAGCATTCTGTTGACTTAAATGGAACAATACTGATTTTACACTAACAATCTGGCCCAGCATTTTAAGAAAACCTTTTCTAAAGACCCACAGATCTCAGGAGGCTTATATTATACAGCACTGAAATCCTGCATTTACAGCAGTTACCTGAAATCCTGGGACATGTTTGCCTACATTTAGTACCAATTTTGTTACAATTAAAAAAAAACCTCTGGCAAATTAAAGGGCAAGTAACAGGATGGTAGTAAAATACTGATGTGGTGTAAAATGCAATCTGATCATATCCAGACCTTTTAAATGCAGTGTATGTTCGCTCTTGTTTTACTCACATAAAAGGATTGGTGCATCTGTTTGTCTCTGCGGCATCTGGTGTACTAAGGAAATATAGAAATATTGCTGAAGCATTATTTTGCTGTCCATTAGCAGATTTTCCTAACTACCATTTATTTGCATCACAGACATGGTTGGTTCAGGTTTTACTTATGCTTGTATGTATGTTTCAGGCAATTGAAAAGGAATTGTAAATTTCACATCTGGCATTAAAATGCCTGCAATGACTTAGTATTGGTGGCACATTAGAAACACACTGCAGAATGGAATTTCATAATGTAAGATTAGTGATGTTTGTTGATTACTATAAACTTGTTTAAAAGGCAAAACAGAGAATTTGATAAACTATAGCCCGATCTCTGCATTTTTGAAAGGGTTTATAAGATTGATCTGGGGATGCGGTTTTATGCCCCACGTCTGGTCCCCCAGGCCACTCTTCTCATTTAAGTCTCTTCTTGGGGCTCATCTCCTCCATAGTACTCACAATAGGAAAATCATCTCTGATATGAACCATCATAAAAATCAAAACATCTTGGAGTAAGCTACAGGAAGAGGTTCAAAGGCATAAAGTGAAATCCAATAAAAGTCAGGTGTCCAACTCCCATCTGTGCCTTTGAAAATCTCCCCCGAATCACTGTGTGCTCGCCCCCAACCCAAAGGACTACGATCTTGTTGCTTTACCCTTCCTTACCCAATCCCTCCTTCCTCTTCCCCATCTGCACTTGTCATTTCCATGTCTAACATTAGATGGTCCGTGCCCCAAGGGGTTTACAGTCCCTCTGTGCTGTGAGATGCCTAGCACACCATTGGGCACCTGTAGGATAATAAGGGGATAACAGCACAATGTATTTCAGATTTGTGTGTCTTCCCCCAATTAAATCACCAGGGGATATAAAATATGAACAGCCACAGCAGACATGTTGAGACTGTGCTGCCTTGGACTTAGAAAGTCCCAACAAAAAGTCCACTTTGCTTGCTCAGTTTAGAACCTGCATGAAAAATTTACTGAAAACAAGTCACATGAATTTGGAAAGTAGGTCTGGTCCAGAGATGTCTGTTTGTTCCTGATGGTGCAAGGTGCCAAATTTAATACCCCTAAAAAGGGAATGCCTGGGCCTATCTCCAGAATGGGTACTGCACAAGCTTCCTCCTCACATCCCTGTTCTGAAAGGACCATCAGAGCAAAGCGGGGATTTCCATTTCCCTGTTGTTCTGAGCATCACTGCTCACGCTGCCAAGAAGGGTGCCAATGGTGTAGGTGGTTTTTGTGATGCAGACACCTCCTCCTGTCCAGTAGGAAGAACAGTGAGATCACCAACTAATTACATGGAGTCTGTTCTGATGCCTTCCAAAGATGTCACCTTTGAAAACTGTCTGAGCATCACACCACATTTAGGTTAATCACAAATGGTCTGACACAGAGACTTTTATAATTTCCCAGCAATGCCGTGACCGGGAATACAGTAGAACCTCAGAGTCACGAACACCTTAGGAATGGAGGCTGTTCGTAACTCTGAACAAAACATTATGGCTGTTCTTTCAAAAGTCTGCAGCTTTGAAACTTTCCTACACAGAAGAAAAATGCTGCTTTTTAGCCAGCTTAATTTAAATGAAACAAGCACAAAAACAGTTTCCTTACCTTGTCAAATCTTTTTTTAAACTTTCCCCTTATTTTTTAGTAGTTTACATTTGACACAATACTGTAGTGTATTTACTGTTTGTTTCTTTCTGGTGCTGCCCGATTGCCTACTTCTGTTCCAAATGAGGCATGTAATTGACCAGTCAGTTCCTAACTCTGGTGTTCTTAACTCTGACATTCTAATGTAGAAAGATTTCTAGCTAGGGCAGAGTTCATAATCCCAGAACTATCTGTACCTCTGTGCCCTGCTTCCCAGGCAGCCACAGAAGTCTCTCCTCTAATCTGGAAATCTATTACAGTGACATAGGAAAGACCACAGTCCCTGATTGCTGAAAGTCATTGTGACTTTCATTGTCAGGGGGAGGGATAGCTCAGTGGTTTGAGCATTGGCCTGCTAAACCCAGGGTTGTGAGTTTAAATCGTTGAAGGGGCCATTTAGTGATATGGGGCAAAAATGGGATTGGTCCTGCTTTGAGGGGGTTGGACTAGATGATCTCCTGAGGTCCCTTCCAACTCTGAGATTCTATGACTGTTGTGTGCTTGGAAGGGCTACTAGCATAGGGGTCAGGAACTTGTGCCAGAGCTCAGCTAGAGTCCACTCTATACATTATGGCATAAGGTGACAATGGAAGCCAGGAAATCTTAAGATCTGGTACAGACACAAACAATGTCTCTTGGATAATTCTTCCAGCTCTCCACTTGTGTAAAGCAGAGGTTAGCTGAAAACCCATGCTTCCCAAGAAGTCATAGAACGTACTTCCAATACTTTCTACTGACATAAACCTCCTTTTACCCAGAGCGCCGTGTCTTTAACCAGCAAAGCTATGTTTAATAGTAGCTCCCTAAATACAACTGACTGAGACCTTCCAGACTTTTCTGTCTCTGAACTGTTGGCTCTATTACACCTACAATAAAGAAAGTCACCCCCACAGGCATGCCAGTGAGCTATTGAAGATCGTATTAAAGTTGCATCAACAAGTTATGATCTGACATTCAGTCACAATAGCTCATATAAATGCTAAAGTTTTACAACAGCCCACATGAGATGCCTCTCGCATAAAGAGAAGATAGAAACAAGGTAACTGATGCATACACAGAATTGTTTATCCTAAGGTAATAGCCAACTACAATTTGTGATTTGCAGCTTACAATGAGGAGGCAATACCTTATTTCAAATACTCGTGTAGTGATACAAGCATATGCACTGCATCTACACCAAGAATCTTCTTAAAACAATGGAGTTTTAAAAAGGAGTTTTGTAATCAGGGTGATCTCAATATAATTTAATGTAATTGGGATCCAAGATTATAGCACGTGGCCTTAATGTATATGAGAGTGGAGCTCATTCGCTGGGTATCAGATTAAGAGATTCATTTAAAAAGCTGTGTCAAAAAACCCCATTAAGTATTAATCGTTGGCAAATGATAGTGAAGAACCAATGGAAACGTACATAGAATCCATGGGAACCATGGTACTGTGGTATATGGGATTATTTCAGGGATATCTTTAAGGCTCTCTTTTTAAAAAAAATACCAAATATTCAGCTTAAACTAATTAACTGGTAGGCTAAAGATCAATTTTCTGATTAAATATTTGTCAGTGTAAGAGCACAACCCACTTAATGGAAGCCTAACCAAGCTGACCTTCAGCTATCATTAGCACTGCGCCCAGACCAGATTTGCTTCACTCATTGTGGCTATTTTTATTACACATAGCAAAGTAAATATGTTGACTCCATGCTCACATGACTGTATATGGCAAACAATGGTTCTTCCAAGTGGACCTTTTTCAAACTTATTTTTAATATATTATCATCATTTATTTTATTTTGCTGCTTAGCCAAAATATTTTTTTTTTTTAGGTTTAAAAGGTTAAGAAAACTCCAGAGCAATTGAAAAATGTTCATAAAAAGAAAGGCTCCAAAATCAGAAGGGATTAATGAATGTTTGGCAAATTCTCTGAAGAGGACAAGTGCTAAATTTTGATGTTATTTATCTGCACACCTCCCAAGATAAGGTGAAGCTTCAGTAGAACAGAGGTTAGAACCTTTACAGAATGAAGAACAGTTACTATATCCATTAAAGGAGCTTTATAAAATTCTTGCCAGCTCCCAGTAATTTCTGTTTGGCATATAAGTAAAATAACATTAGTTTTCTCATTATCTAGCCTCATGGTAAAAGATGAGTAGATTTTGTTCTTGATCTAGGAAATTTTCATGCCAATTATGCAAAGCTGAATATTGCTTCCATCTGATAGATGTTTTAACCTTTGCTATAGTGACTGAAAATTATTTTAGAGTGTCTAGTTGATCTTACCCCTCGTACTCATACTTCTACAAAAGATAATGTTTGGATAGTCCCTTCGGGATTTGCCACCGGCTGCAGACAGATGCAATAAACCTGTCTTCCCTGGGGAAGCCCCAACGCCGCCCAAGGGCAGGGTAGCGGAACCCACTAGATGAAGGAAATGTCCCCAGAAAAGCAGATGAGCCGCACTATTGGAACCACGTCCATCTTAAAAAGGCACATTTGTGAACATGATAAGGCGGATGCTTCCTTCAAGCAGAAGTGGGGTTCTGGCTAAAAGTTGCAGCAGGCCTATTTGAGTGGTCTTGCCTTTGTTTTGCAGTTGGAGTTCTATAGTCCCTGCTGAGAGAAAACATGGAGGGCCTACATCAATCCCTTCCTTCTTTGTTTTGTCTCGGTGTATATGTCGAAGGTCTGTGTGCAATAGTCACTCATCCTGATGGGGAAGGAACTGAGCAGTGGCTCAGATGTCCAAACAGCCCTATTTAGGGGTGGTCTGCTTACCCCAATTCAGGAAAGGCTATAGATGGCTAAAAAAATTCCCTTCCAACTTCTTCATCTTACCTCACGTTTCTGGAACAACAAGTTGCTAACCCTAAACACAAAGGTTCTGTTTATCAGGCTTGTCTCCTAAGTACCCTCCTTTACTGCTGTGAAACTCCAAGCAGGAGTGAAGACTGAATAGCTTTCACCTTTGCTAGCTCAGAAAAATTCTTGAAGTCACTTGGGTCCAATGGATCACTAATAACAAGATCCTTGCAAGAACTGGCCTGCAGACTATGCAGGCTACGCTGGATGCCTCAAGATCCTCTGACAAAGGCTGTGCTTTATGGCCAACTCAAGAACTGCCCGCAATGCAGAGGAAGGTCAAAACTCCGATACAAGGTCAAGCAAGGTGTCAGGAAATTCAGCGTTCCCACTGACAGCTGGGAGAACTCTGCCCACAACTGGTCAGTCTGGAGAAGCTGGGTGAAAGTTGGTGCAGTTATCACGGAGAGCCATCAGAGACCCCAGGCTGAGGCCTGCACGCGAGCCAGGAAGCAGTGTGAGCTCCAACCTCCATCTGGCAAGGGGACCTGGAGCCACTGTGGGAAGATCTGCCGCTTGTGCATTAGGCTCTTCTCTCGCGCTACTGTCAAGCACGATTAAGGGATTGACTTTGTCATGTTTCCTTTCATCTGTCAAGATGTTGGATGGGGGAAGGGAAAAAAAGTGAGATTTTTTTCTTTCAGCAGACATTCTATGGGTAGATCATGCGTCCAGCCTTGTTATGCTCTAGTTACTCACGGCAGTAACAGGCCCTGATCCTGCAAATTGCTGAGTATGTTCCCACATCTCCAGTAGAAGTCATGATGATTTCAGGCTGTGAGGCGCCTTACACGCTCAAGCCCTACAGAAACCGGTTTATCCCTCTATTATAAATATTTATCATTTGCATGACAGTTGGGCTTCACTAACAAGATCAGGGCCCCTTTTGCTATGTACTGTTCAAACAACGTGAGATAGTCCCTGCCTTAAAGTGTTTAAACTTTAAATAGACAAAGAAAGGTGACAAGACTTGCCCAGTCACACAGGAGGCTAGTGGCAGGTCTCCTGATTCCCAGACCAGTGCCCTGTCTACGGGATCATACTGCCTCTATGATCCTGATTCTGCACCACTGAAGTCAATGTTAATGTATTTGTTGACTTCAAAAGAAGTACGCAGTTTCTTTGACATTGCACTGTGGGTCTTTTGGGATCCAATTCTGAGAGAGCTTGTGCCATGAACTCCCACTGATTTCACTATGAGTTAAGGATGCTCAGCTCCTCCCATAGGATTGGGACCAGAGTGAAACAAAGCAGAATTTATACACATACTTTATGTAGCATATATTTTCATTCATTTTTTTCTTAATTATCTTCTGTAATGGAAAAGATCTCTAGGGTTTGAGTTAAATTTGAACAAAAATGCAAAATGAAGTAACAATAACGCAACAAGAATAATTCAGCTCTTCTGTTCTTAATTAGTGAAGGAGCAAATAACAAGCTCCTAATCAGTGGCAGAGTAAATGAGTTCTTATTGAGCTGCTGACGGTTGGACTAGTTATTATAAGGGCAGATTTTGAAATGCTTTGATATCTTCAGTTAAAAAGGTACTATCAAAGTATTGCTATTACATTAGATAGATCTGAACTGATCTGAAAATTTTTATTTCTGGTGGAATTCTGTGCCACTGCGCATGCACAGAATTTATGTCCCCTTCAGATTTCTTTGCTTCCCCACAGAAGAATGACTTTCTGCCTGGGAAGGAAAGGGATGCCACAAGAGCCATGATGCATCCCTCCCCAGCAATATGTTTTGGGTGTCCAGGGCAGCCGGCAGAGAGGTAAATCACTGTGGGACAGGGTGCGGAACTGGGAAAGACCTGGCTGGTGGCTCCTACTCTGCCCTGGGCTCAGTTGCTAGTCCCGGCTGGGTTGGGGAGGACGGGACTTCCTCTTCCCCTGCACAGCATCCAGAGCCTGGTCAGACTCACCCCCCAGATTTCTCCCCCAGCTGCAGGATGCTCTGCATGCTTCCTCTCCCCGCACCCATTGCTCCTTAGCTGTGAGGGATCCTTGTACAGTGAACTACTCCCCCATCCACCCAACCCTGGTGCATCTTGACTCCCTCATACAGATCGTCCCACCAAGCCTCATCCCTATGCACTTAGACCCCCCCCCCCAATGAGCCCCACTCCATCTGCACCTGGACTCTCCACTGAGCGCCCCCCATACCCAGACCGCTGTCAAGCTTTCTCTCTCTATACCCAGACATCCCCTGCACTGAGCCCATGGACCCCCCTGCAGAGTCCCATTACTGTTGCACCCAAAACCGCACAACAAGCCCCTGCACATCCAGATCTCCCCTACCTCCGGATTCTCCACTGAGCTGCTCACACCCAGCTTGCCCCATACAGAACCCTCTCAACTCACACCTGGATTCCCCTACATTAAGCCCCTCTACACTTGGATCCTACCTTGCTGAGCCTGCTTTCCCACACCTTATGCATGTGGCATGGAGGGGCAAGACCCTGGGGGTGTTTCTGGGGCAGGCCTGGTCCTTGTGCTGTGTCAGGGTTTGGTGCTGAATCTGTGTCCTGCGGGAGGTTGCGGGGGAGCTGCACAGTGATCTCCCACCTCTGTGTAGCGAGTGGCCTGTGCTCCCTGATCCCATGCTGGAGCCTCCACATTTATTTGACAAGTAAAATTTGCAGAATTTTAAAATATCGCGCGCAGAATTTTTTTGGCGCAGAATTTTTAATTTTTGCCCTCAGGAATAGAAAATGCACCAGTATCCACGAGCTGAGAATAAAAAGATTCCCATGTCATTTTCAATTGCAGTTAGCCTCAGCGAGTAGCAACAGACTCCTGAAGTCTGTAATACTTTACATTTTAAAATAACCTCTTTAAGTGCAAAAAACAGCAAAACCAAAAACAGAGAGAGTGTAAACAAAACAACCTGCAAGAGTGGCCAGAAACATATGAAAAACAAACAAAAAGATTACTGTACATCCTGATACAGAGTACAAAAGCAAATATCAATCAAAAACAATCATAACTTGGAAAAACAGACAACACAGGGCTAAAAACCAGGATCTTTTTATTTCACCAGTTAGCATGATTTCGCTATCATTCTGGAGTGACTACTGAACAGGAACTGAAGTAAAATCAAAAGTACCTCAAACTTTCTTATACAGGAAAAATTCACTAATCCTGAACGCATCTTAGCAAATTGGCCGATTTTATCCATATCAGGTTATATTAACCAGATGTTACATTAAACAACACGTGATCTTCATGATTCTCCACAACTGTAAATTACGACAGAAGTACAGAGATAAAGTAAATTACAACTGAAGACATGTAGCTCCTTATTTAAAAAAAAATGACAAATCATTAACCCTGCGCAGTTGATTAGCACACTGCACTTAAGTCAATATTATATAGGTGCATGTAGTATTTTGTAGATTATTTGCAGAAATCCTTTATGCCTCCTGAACACATCTGTTTGGTAACAAACATTTAAGTGCAATTATTCAACTCTATAACACTTTAAAACTTTTTATTGAAGCTACACTTACTTTCAATTGCTTGAGCTTTCTATTTGGTCATGCAACAGCTGCTTTTTGGTTTTAACTTGTGGGGGGCAGGGCTAGTGTTCTCTCACATTTTGAAACAGATTATGGACTGAATTCATTTTCAAATAGCAATTTGTGGAGTGAAGTGTACTCAACTATAAGGGTATCAGAACATTGTCTGGCCTTAAAAGAATTTTGTTCTTTCATTTGAACTATATATTGCTTACAGCCACAATATACTCCAAGACAGCTGTTATACCAGGTAGCCACATTTCTAGGAGGATTAAAAGCCTTTGGGCTGTTTCTAGAGGCTTGGAAATGTCCTTGTAGGTTTTTTCTGACATACACACCATAGTGGAAGTCCTAAACTGCACTAAAAGTAATGAAGAAATCAAGGAAGGTCTGAGCATCTCACTTTCCATTTCAAAGACCAACTAATTCATGTAGTCATTGGTGTAGTAGAGTGTGCAGATACAGCAAATGGCAGTGCAGTACTGACGTAACAAAGAGATTTTGGATTCTCTCTCCTTCTGTCTTACAGGCAAATGGGGGATGAATGCATTACAGAAGAGAGACACTTTCAATCTCTAGGAAAGATGATGCAATCCCCCCTCCTGCAGCATCCATGGTAATCTCATACGATACTCCTTTGGCCAGTGCAGCTGGAGGCACATGGACTGTGCTGTGGAGATAAGAACTGGGGAGGGAGAAAGGAAAACAAATCTAGGTAAACAAATATTCAAATAAGAATTCAAGCACAGAACGTACAGGAGAGCTAGTTTCTATTTATAAGATAAAGAGGCAAGCAGGTTTCTATACAGCTCTGAAGATGGAAGGCACTATATAAATGCTAAACTTTAGCACTATTGTATACTAGGAATATTAGAAGGAGAGTACCCTAAGGCCTGGGCTGCACTGCGGCGGGAGGTCAACCTAAGATACGCAACTTCAGCTACGTGAATAGCGGCAGGCGGGATGGTGTGTCCATACTGCTCACCAGAGTCAGTGACAGACCTTTAGGAGGACTCGTAGCCCCAGTCACGGAGCCATGCTCGTGCTGATCTGGAAAAGACTGGCAGGCAGGCCTGGGTCCTTTTCCAGAGGACCCCTGGGCCTTCTTGCTCAGTGCCGGCGAGCACTTCTTCACCTTCTTCTTCAGCGCCAGCAATGGTGCTGAGAGGCGCCGGCGACTGGCTGCACGTGGAGGCCCAAATACTCAGTGTGGCCTGCATAGAGGGGTTGGAAGCTGGACAGAGAGCGGACTCCATCAGGAGGGCCTTGAGGTGAATGTCCCTCTCCTTCTGGGTGTGAGGCCGAAAGTTCTTACAGATCCGGCAACACTCCATGATGTGTGACTCCCTCAAGTGCTTAAGGGAGCTGCTGTGGGAGTCACTCATAGGCATAGGCCTACCACAGACCAAGCAGGCCTTAAGCCTGGGAGCTGGGGCTATGCCCCGCTTGGGGCAAAGCCCCACTGGGACCTTAGCGATCAGCTAGCTAGCATTTAACAATCACTTAACACTAACAACCATCAAACAAAGGCCCGAAGTCCAGTGAAGAAGCCGCTAGCTCTTGCCAAGCAAGAGAGGCGCTCCGACTGATCACCACAGACGGTAAGAAGGAACTGAGAGGGTGTGAGCTGGCAGCACCTGATATACCGCAGCGTGAGTGTGACACACTGCCACAGCTGGCCCTATGGGTACCGCTAAGGCAAAAATCTCTGACGGCCACGTACGTGGGCACGCGCACACCTAGAATGGAATCGACATGAACAAGCACTCGAAGTAGAAACCTTGTTACTGTGCCCATTCCCAGTGCTTGATTTTCTCCCAGGATATAGACAATGTAGTAGACAGATACTTACAAAAAGTAGGGATACCTGGTACCCATGAACAGGGGGACTGTTATACCCAGAGGTGGGGAGGGTGACCAGGACAGAGGGGATATGGGTTTCCACTCTCTGTCCCTCTCAGACATTCCTTTGGGAAGGGGCCAGCCTCAACCTCTGCCATGGGCCCCACGGAAACAGGCGGCTCAGGAAATGTCAGGGGATTCTCCATCTCCCTTGACCTACTCTAGTCCACTGCCCCTAGTGGAGAGACAACTGCCGACTCCTTGTTCTGCCACAACACCCCTGGGGTTGACTTTCTGCTGCAAGAGACCCCTCCATCAGAAAGCAGCACAGATCCTGGAAATGATTCTAGCCCAGTTTACCTGGAAGGTCAGTTTAGGCCCAACCCCCTTTTACAAAAACATTAAAAAACCCACAGTGCTTTGTGAATTTCATCGTAATTCTTTGCTGCCAAGGGAACGTGGCTATCGCTTTCCTGCTGAAACACTGCCAAGAGCATAGCAAGGCTTTGGAACCTTCGCTGTGGAATGTAGATCACAAGAATCTAATTAAAACATAGCTAACCCCAAATAATCCCTCTCCCTTCTGCTCCCCATCTCTTTATAAAATGAAACGCTCTCTCATGCCATTCTATTTCTGAATGCCAAACAAGCAGCTTAATTGATCAGAGCGCTGTATCTCACCACCAAGAAATCACCAGCAACAGGCCTCTCATGTGATACGTAAGTGAGAAGAATGGCAAATTCCAGAGAAAAAAAGGGTTGGGCAAAGACCTATTTAGAGCTACAATTAAATTTGTATTAAGGAGCATTTTACCCATAAACCTTCCTCTCCCCCACAGGATTACCCAACAAAATAATGTGTTCTGCCTTGGAAGAAGGGCAGTTTTAAAGCTACTGTCCCTGCATGAAGGATCATCTCCAGCGTATGTTCCAAGTAACCCCTTTAACAATATCACCAAGATTTTACCATAATTTTTGTTCAACGTTTCATTAAAGGCCCACCTCTGCTAAGCAACTGAGTTTTCCTATTCCTTTGCATGGCTGCTTACAACAAAATTGGGATTTTTTTTAATGGTGACGGCTGTAGGTGAACCAACAGGTCATAGGCATGGAAACCTCCATTACACATGGCTACTTCATTCTTTGAACACCTGCAGTATAACTTCATTTAGCTAGCCACCATTCAACTGAAACTGTTCTATTTTGAATCTTTGATGAGAACTGCTTTCCCATTCCCTCTTCTAGTGAGATGACCCCGCATTTTTGCTGATGCTCCCCAGAAAACTTTGAGGATAAATAGACTTGTAGTTTATCAGCTAGTCAGTTCAATGGGTCTCTCACAGCACAGGGAAGGTGGGGAACTCCTCCTGTAGCTTCTAACCACCTGATAAGTCTTAAACAAAGGAGTATGGTTGAGAAAAGCTGTTTGATAAACAAAACATGTAACCTCCTTTGTCCCCAAGTGAGCTACAAATTAAAGTGAATAGTTAACATAACATACCGTGCTGCCAAGAAGGACAAGAACAGTATAAGGCAGATAACAGTGACTGACCCTAATCCAGCAAGAGTCATATGTTGCAGAGTGGGTGATAAATCTGAAAGAAAACATCAAACAGTTCAAGGAAACAAATGCCAAAAATGGTGCCATGGTGCAGCAGTCTTGTGATTCATGGCCTAAATCAAAGTTAAACTCTTACTCTGGATTTATTCTCTATCAAGCAGTAATGGAGCCGAACATCCAATGGCCAGCAGCCAGCTGAAGAAATGAGATTAATGATATATTTCTCAAAAGAGATTACATTTTCCCATCTATGACTTTCCTATCCACTTCCCTCCCCCCCTTTTTTTTTAAATAGTCAAAGTAAATCAAGATCCTTTTCCTCTAACACCATCATCTGTTTCCATCTAAATCATAAGACAAGGGTATCTCCAGTGCTCCTAACTAATCCATTATCAAATGGCTCAACTCCTCTCTTCCAAATTCTTGCAAACGGGGTACTATTTCCTTTTTGGGATGGTAACTACAGCAATATGAACACCATGGAATCACGCCTGGGGAGAACAGACTGCTGTAGCACATGAACAAATCCCTCAAATATTTGTGTTAATGAGAACTGCAAGAGGGGGGTAAAGCAAAAATGTCATGTGTCTGAGGAGAAGAGGACTCAATAATCTGCATATAAATACATAAATGACTGGCCCGTGAAGTTTTCAATCAGGATAAGAACAAGCCATTTCCCCATCCTGGTATTTCAGAAGATATAAGTGTGAAGGAGCTGTCATTTGATACCAAACTTTTCAGGAGTCAACTCTATCAAAATGATGCAAATAACTCTTGAGCCACTTCTTATTTTCTACACATGCACAAGAAACAACAATATGCGCCTCATGAATTATAGCCCTGATGCTGAAAACACTTAGGTGTACGAGTAATTTTATGCACATGTGCAGTTCCATTGACTCTCATGTGTGACTGCAAGATCACGGTCTGCAGTCAGAGTGCTTACTTGTAGTCACAGAAAATGACTATTAGTTATAACGTCAGAATCAGGGTTTTAAGATCTTATGTGCAGTATTTGAGCGGCCTCTGTACATGTTCAATTTTGGTCAGAACATAAAAAAAATACATAAACCTTTACTTCATCACAAAACCAGTTTTCATATATAAAAATCAAATACCCATGGAACAGACTAACACAACAACAACAAAAAAAGACTTTCACGCCTTTGTATTACAGGACTTTTGTGTTAAAGTCGTCCCGGTTAACACTGTTTCATTGTTACATTGCTGATCAATTAGGGAACATACTCGTTTTAAGTTGTGCAATGCTCCCTTCTAATGTTGTTTGGCAGTCGCCTGCTTTGTCCACTGCTTGCAGGAAGAGCAACCCATTGCAGCGAGCTGGTAGGGGCTTGGAACCAGGGTGAACCGGCAGCCCCGCCATCAGCTCCCCGCTCCCCGAAGTTCCCTGTGCAGCAGCTTCCCAGTAGGCTATCAACTGCTGGCAGTTTGGGCTGTCCCTCCCCCCACTACCATGTGCTGTTCCTGCCCTCTGGCTTGGAGCTGCTCCCTGAGACTCTTTCTTGCTGTGTGGGGGTTGGGGGAGAGAGGAGGAAGAGGGTGGCTAATGTCAGGGTGTTCCCCACCCCCATGTTCCTGCACCCCACTTACCCCATCTTCCATAGAGCAGGGGGCACACAGGACGGAGGGAGCTCTCTGCAAGCTCTCTGGTTTCTGCAAGCTGATCTAATTAGCAAGGTAGTGTACTTAAGAGTCTGCTTACTTAAAGGGGAATCTTTCTCTTTCACAGATGTGTCTCTGTCTCTGTCTGTCCTCCCTCTTTTCCTGCTGCAGAGTGTGAGAGTTAACCCTTGAGAGCTCAGTCAATTGCTAGTTCATTTAGCAGTAAGGCATACCCTGGGAAATATCCCACCCTCTGACTCCTCCACCTCAACCAAGCTTCACAATCATCATCACTGTGTACCAGTATTAAATTATCAGAGGGGTAGCCAAGTTAGTTTGGATCTGCAAAAGCGACAGAGTCCTGTGGCACCTTATAAAGTAATAGATGTAGTGGAGCATAAGCTTTCGTGGGTGAATACCCACTTCATCAGATTCTCCTTTGCTCCCTCTCAAAGAGAAAAATTCAGCTACACACCAGAGGGTTGTAGCAGTATTCTAGGAGTGGACAGGAGAGAGAGATGAGAAAGGGGTAGTTTTCTGTGGCTACATAGTTATTTTTAGAATTGAGCAGGAGCCAGATTTCCATGTCATGGGAAATTCCACAACTTCAAAAAATTGTCCCCACTGTGAAATAGTAAAAAAAAAAAAACAAAAAAAACAAAAAAAACCAAGCCATTTTGAAATTTCTCATGAAACAAAATTTTAAAAAAGTTTTGGTAGAAACATTTTGTTGTGATCAAACCAAAACATTTTGGTCTGATCTCAACCTTTTAAAAAATAGTATTTTAATGTAAAAAAGCAATTAATTTAATGTCAAAAAGTTTGTTTAGAAACAAAAAATGGAAAGTTTCCATTCAAAAAATGTCAAAAATGGGACATTTCAATGTTGCTGAAACACGTCATTTCAGGTTTTTTCCCCTAAACAAAATGTTATCAAAACCAGACATGTTTTTCTACACATTTTGATGAACACAGCATTTTTCATCAAAAAACCTTTTTGGTACAAAAGTTTCTACTAAATTTAGTTATTTTGCAGCTTTTACTAACAGCAAAAATACTCTTTAGAAAAACAGGCAGCCTCCACAGGTGCCAAATCTCTGAAGCTGGCCGAGTTTTTGAGAGCCAGAACTGCAGAGACGACTGCTGGCTTGCAGAGGTTCTTAAGCGTGGAAAGGAAGACTTCCTTCAAATCATGGAGAAAAGGTAAGAGTGACCAAGGGGAAAAAACCCTCATGATGCTCCTGAAAATACAGTATTTTTAGAAACAGAATCATTGTGAAGGGACCTGACTGAGAGGAAGAAAATGGAAACGTTATCCAGTCTGATAATTGGGTTTTAGCAATGTCACTCCAGTAATGAGAGGAGAGCTCGGTGTAAACTCAAAAACTTGTGTCTCTCACCAGCAGAAGTTGGTCCAATAAAAGATATTACCTCATCCACCTTGTCTCTCTAATATCCGTGGAACAACATGGCTACAACAACACTGCATTCACCGGCAATAATTCTGTCTTACTGGGTCCTGACAGACCAAAACGACCAGGCAGAATTTTTGGCATATTTCCTCCTCTTAAAGTCTACTCTACACCAGGCATAAAAGATTTCATACTTCAAAAAATATAGTTTTCCCACGGACAAAGTACACCAGAGGAGAATGAGAATTCCAGAGCTTTGGCGACTCATTTTGTTAAATAATTTGTCTGCATTAAAATTCCCTGATTAGTCTTCTACCCAAAAGACTAGTGCAGAACTCAAATCCTCCTCCCTCCATTTCAGAGCGAGAGAAGGAAGAAACAGGTTTGCTTTGCTTTTCTTGTTTGGAGACTCCAGAGAGAAGTAGGTATTCTTTTATTTTCTTTGCTTTTCTCCTATCAACACTGGCTGCTTGAGATGCAACAGACAAGAAGCAGCCATATTATCAATTAGCTGGAAGAGGAGGCCTGAATCTCCTCAGGGCAGAGACTGCTTTTACAGGCACTCAAATAACAGGTGATGCCAGTCACATCACTCCGTAGCACTTGCATGTAGCCTGCCCTTTCATTCCTGGGAGATGTTATCCTATGAGGATAATTTCCTTGTTTCATGCTTTAAAGCAAACTAGAGAAACAGGCCAGTTCTCCAGTAATTGTACTGGAGATACAGTAATTGAAGGGTTCAGACATTTTGAAGAGTGGAAAATATACTTTTTTATGTTTCTTGTTTAGTGTTCACATTTTCACCAGTTTGGTCAATGCACTCATGTTATCCACCATAGCACACCTGTATGGC
Organism: Dermatemys mawii; assembly: GCA_007922305.1. Classification (NCBI taxonomy): domain Eukaryota; kingdom Metazoa; phylum Chordata; order Testudines; family Dermatemydidae; genus Dermatemys; species Dermatemys mawii. Next base: position 1,752,079 of record ML677392.1, on the reverse strand, counting down.
TACTGACAATTCCAATGTTCTCCCCATCTATTGGCCTCAGTGGAATGTCAATAGGTTAGAGGAGTGCAGCAGCTGGAGCAGGCCCATTTGTAAATGTTTATGGCCTGTCATGACCCAGTAAATAGTCTGAGGGTGAAGGCTCTGGGCTTGCTCTCTGCTCCAGGCGTTGCAACCTCCAGGGTTGCAGCGCTGCTCAGGTTTGGCTCCATCCTCCCAGACTGGATCAAATCTGTGTGAGTGGAGTTGTGACCTGGCTCATGGGGTTGCAGTGCCGCTCTCTCAAATTTGACCTACCTGGACTCCCATCATCATGATGGCTGGGCCAAACCTGAGTGGCGCTAGGACCCCAGAGTTTGTAGTGCCTGGAGCAGGGAGGTGAGCCCAGCCAATCCTGTGGGACAGGAGCTGCCACATGACCCTCTGAAACATTCTGGTGACCCAATTTTTGGTCCCAACCCAGAAGTTGAAAAACCCTGATCTAGCCTTTGTAATGCTGCACTGGACTTCATTGCTAGCAGGGAATTAAACAAAAGCCACAGAATTTGTTAGTTTTATGGCAAGATATATAAAGCCAGACAATTTCTGTTTTCTCGTTAGATGAAAAACTGCCTTACCTTCAACGTGTGCCCAAACTGCACAAGATTGTGTCCTGACCTGGAAAGGAAAACATAACCAATGTCACTATTTTCCCAGGAGATGTATTTAATCAACAAGCCTACACCATCAGCAAAGGCATTCAGACAAGAAATATTTAAATGTATTACAGTGGGAATGGATTCCTATGTTTTTGCTAGACCAAGCTTTCCTGAAAAGGCTACAGGCTATAAAGATAAGATTAAAGAGAAAGCTTTCCAGAAAGTCTAGCTCTCATCTTTCGGATAGAAAAGAATGGATATCTAAAAACCCTACATGATGAGGGCAATAAAGTTGCATGGTTCAGCATTCAAAAAGTTAGGAAATACCACAGTTAAGGCTGCACGTGCAGTCTTAACTCTGCCCTCTATTCGCATATACAGATTCCTATACAGTGTTTAGTTACATGCTCATTCACTGTGTCTCAAATAATACATTACACAATGTTTTCTCAACCCTTGAATACACATTTAGCACCTTATAATTCTTTAAAAAAACTTTAATACAGTACTTACACTAGTTTAATTTTCATAATGATCCAAAATACTATTACGGACAGACTTTCTATAAAGTCTTATTTAATCAGTTTTCCTCTCTTTTTTGATGTGTTCTCTTCTCTATTTTCTTTTTTTGCATCTCACACCCTCAAACATACATATAAATTTTTAAGTACAGTACTACTCTATGTTGTATGCTTAACATGAAGGATGTTATATTTGCATGGTTTAACATGTACTTTACATATAAATGACTTACATGGACTCTATTATTATATTTTATTGAAGGTTTTAGACAAAAAAGTATACTAATGCAGTGGATACATGGTATGTTATAATGCATCTGCACAAAGGGACAATCTTCGTTTGGGGCTTTATTTTGAGCTTCTATACAACCTCGATGATAATTAATATAGTTTTTGCTATATAATCTTCTAGCTGTTTAAAAGGATAAAAGAGAGGGTAAAGAATGAACAAAAACAGACCTGCAGGATTTCACTCTGTATGAGGCAACCTCCCCTAATATCATGCACCTAACAGGGTCTCCTGAGACTGAGCCAAGAGATCCTAATGAAGTCCTGGCTTCAGCCTATATACTGCCCTTTTCACTATGTAGAGAAGTTAGTCATGCACACATAGACAGTATAGACTTCCACAGCTGTGCACTTCCCAAGTTTAGGAAAGAAAACACAAGCAATTTACTGCACATGTGTACGCAACATGGATTTTTCAAGACCAGTTGTCAGAACAGTTAAAGGCATCTTCCCCTCAATTAGGGTTCCTTACATTCCAAATTTCAACTTTCTACCCCTCATCATTTCAATGCCTGTACTACATACTACAAAATACTCTAACTGGAATACCAAATTTACCTCCAACCCACGCAGACTTACTGTTGCACAAATGCTGAATGATGAAATTGGGGTTGCAGAAGAAATGAATCTTACATCATTTAAGCTCCAAGCACTATTACTTTCTTGGTGTCTTTCATTTTGGGCCTTGGGAGGCTGAGAGGTATGGAATGCATAAAGTAATCAGTGGAGACTGAAACAGGCACCAGTTGGGTTGGAGCTAATTAAATAACACCACTCGCTCACTGAGAAGGACACACCCAAGGATGGACAATTTGTTCTCCTTAATGGAGGTTTTCATGATAGTATTAGGCAATCTTTAACTATCTCCCAAGCCCAATCTCTCTCCACAATTCCCGCTTCTCAACTGCAAATTCATCATTAGCAAAAAATGGTACTCTTCCATTATCTCAGCTTTCCTAGCTTCTTCTCTGATGCTATCTCAGCATTCCCTGTTGGAGAAGATCAGGCGACATGACATTTGGCTAGCATAAGTGGATGTCCCTCACATTTCCTGATCTTTTGCATTTCACTCAGCTTGGATAGTGCAGAGGGTGCAATTTTATTAAAAGCCATTTTCATTTTCTGGTTCGCATGTACGATGCTATGGGGCTTGGGTTTCCAGACCTGTAGGAGAATATTTAAAGGTGACCTGCAAAAGGAAAAGAATGGGATTGTGCCCTTTTTGGTTACTTTATGATGTATAAAGAAGACATGAAAGTTCTGTTTAGTGAAATTTCGGGTCCTGTATTACCCGAAATACTCTATGGCCTGGTCTACACCAGAAAAATTACCCATTGCTGACATCCGTTGTCAGGAATGAGTAATATGTCTAGTGCAGACCAGGTGTATGATGCTGAAAGGATGATGCCACAAGAACAATAATGTGAAAGCTGAGCAATTTAGGAATTTAGCCACATTATTTAAAATTCTTTGGTCTGGTGTTTGCTAATAATTATTTACTATAAAGTCAATGGTGTACTCTTTGCATTCTGTGTTGTAATTGAAATCAATATATTTGAAAATGTAGAAAAACATCCACAAAGATTCAACAACCCTGCCCCTTCAATAAAGGTCTGGGAGTCAATATACACCCTCCCAACAAGTCTTCCCACAAAACCACGGGTGCCCAGAGTTGACATCCCCTGTTATTTATAAGGCTAAAATGCAAGTAAAACAAAAAACGCCATTAAAGAAAGTCTGATCATCTTGTAGTGTCACTTAGAAGAACATAATTCCTTAGACCAGGGGTAGGCAAACTATGGCATGTGTGCCAAAGGCAGCACGCAAGCTGATTTTCAATGGCACTCACACTGTCTGCGTCCTGGCCACCTGTCCGGGGGACTCTACATTTTAAATTTAATTTTAAATGAAGTATCTTAAACATTTTAAAAACCTTATTTTCTTTACATACAACAATCGTTTAGTTATATACTATAGACTTATAGAAAGAGACCTTCTAAAAACGTTAAAATGTATTACTGGCACATGAAACCTTAAATTTGAGTGAATAAATGAAGACTTGGCACCCACTTCTGAAAGGTTGCCCACCCTGCCTTACAGTAAAAGCACTTGACTCAAAACAAAGAATCATATGTTGCTGTTGAGTGACTTTCAAATACTAACCCTCCCTATGGCTAAATTATGGCCTCTGTAAATTATAGGCACTGTGACAAAGCTCTAAGTTTGAACTCGTCGGTCCTGCGCTTCCTGGCAGATTTAGGGGCCTCAGAAACTCATCTAGGCCCCAGAGTGATCTCCCTTTCTCAGTATAATTGGCAAGAGTCACCACCTAGTGAGTTACCTTCATCACAGGCCAGTATGGAAGGTGGAAAGAGCAGGGGGGAGCCCGGGCCTGCCCTCTACTCTGGGCTCCAGCACAGGGACCCTAATAGTATCAGCTAAGATGGCTGACCTTTTACCTACAAAACACAATACAATTCCCTGGGCTACTTCCCCACAGCAGTCCCTGCTTCTTCAAACTCCACTTCACCCTTACCTCAGGGCCTCCTTCCTTCTGGATGATATGTTGTCCACCACTCACTCTCACCAACAGCACAACCTCCTTCCACAGCTCCTGACACCCACAGCCCACCTGACTAACTGGGAGGTTTTTATCTGGATTCAGCCAGTCCCTGATTGGCTTCAGGTGTCCCAATTAGGCTAGCTGTTTCTACTCCTTTCTAGAAGGTTCTTAATTGGCCCCAGGTGTCTTGATTGGTCTGGAGTAGCCTTTGTTTGGCTATCCAGGGAACAAGGACCTGCACATCCTGAGGCTGATATACCTGCCTTCCAGCACTCTCCTATATCCTTCTGGTCTGACTCCGTCACAGCACCTATAATTACCTATGAATCAGTGGGATTTGTGCACCCAGCCCTGAAGGCAAAAGTTGGCACTAAATCCCTAATCCTTTCCTTTCTTTATATTTCAGCATCCAGAATCGCTTCTGCATTACAATGGTCAAGAGATCTGCAAGCAATTAAAATGGCTACTTCAGGACATTTCAATTTAAGTTTTATATCATCAACTTCTTGTCCCTGGCAATATCATTAAAACAGAACAAAAAGCTAAAAATTTTCCCTGATTTTCCAATTAAAACTTCTTTCATTCAACAAAGGCTCAGAGAAAAGTTTTGTTTTTTTCAAATGGCCATTACCTTATTCCATTGGCTTATAATTCTCAGTACCACACAGTAATCTTTCCTCTGCTTTAAGGGAGCATTATAGAATGTCCCATAGTAATGTCTGTCTCCAAGAGAGATCAGCATGTTGTCAGCAACATCCTTGGCCAGGAATTCAGCTGCCACATACCCCTCAGCATCAGTGGCATTGCTAAAGAAAGTCACAGCAGCCAGGGAATCACAAGTAAATGTGCTTTGCAAGGCCAAGGGAAGCACAATCACTTGATAAAAACTAGAATGAAACAGAAAAGCAACCATCAGCATTCATTTCCAGGCACTAAACACAAGAGAGAAATCATATTTTCATTTATTTCTTTATTCATTTTGGCCCTTTGTTTAATAGTTTTCAAATCACTAACATCCCAGGTGAACTCTTTCCATGTGTGGGTGAAATATTTCCCTTTATATATGTGCTATTTATTGCCCTCTGTATGAAACAAGATTATATATGCCTATTATAAAGCTGATTTTCCAAGTTGCACACACAGATTTAACATGATTGGGCATGGTAATTTAGTATTTTCATATGAGAATCACCATCTATGAATCACTGCAAACTGCCTGTTTGCTCAACTCATTCTTTAATTGGAAACTTGTCCTTTGAGTTCACTAAACAAAGTTCAGAGTGTGATGTCCTCCCATAAAAAAGAGCAACACTAAGAATACATGCACTGTATTCTGTTGTTACACTATCCTGTGGCTCCTGCACTGTTTTCATTTCCACATATTTCCTATCTTAATGTAAGTTACAGTAACTTGTCTCTCTCACTTCCCAGCACTTACCATGATACGTCAGCACACTTAAAACTCCCTACTCCAAAGAGTATTTATCATTTTGGTACCAGTAAATTAATATGGTGTTGCTGTTTATCAGGATTTGGAGAACAGACCTTTCTCAAATTCCTTTTGGCTTCTAGAGAATTTCCTGCTAGCTGTATAATGTGGTCTGCACAAGAAAATTATAAACTGCTCTTGGTTACACCAATGAATATCTGGTCCAAAAAGGAGAGATTAAACTTAAGCAAAACTCCAGATCTAAACAATCACAAACTATAGTGAAGATGGGAACTGGATTCAAACTTTCTGGTTTGGTCCCAAACTCCAATAAAATTATCTAATTGAATACAGTCTAAAATAAACAAACATCTAATGATCAGTACTTTAAAAATATATTTTGAGAGAGTCGGGAGCATATAAGAAAAGAAAAAAAATCCCAGACCTGATAGGTCCATTTCTGTCTTCTGCTTTCCGGAGGCTGAGCACTGGCGCAGAAGCTTGTACTGTTACAAACTCTATTTCTGGGAACGGAGGATCTAAAAAGCAAACAGGATCAGTACGTTAGAAAAGTCTGAGGAATAATCCAAGTCTGAGAGTAGTAAACTTTTTCTCACACAGCAGTAACTAATACGCTAACCCTAAAAGTAGAGCTGTGCTTTAGATTCAAAGTTGAGTACAAAACACCTGAAAATGTAGAGACAATGTTTTTGGAGATGATATTTATTTTGATTGAACTGCATATCAGCAGGCTCAACCTGAGAGAGCCAATATGAGATCTGAACCTTACTTCTTGTAGGCCTTGAATACCTCCATCAAATATTTTAAGCTGTCGTCAGAGACTTTCAGCAAATACTTCCCTGAACTTTCCACAGCCCCCTCAACTCCTAGAGAACTTCCAGTACTTAGCAGGCTGAGCATATGCCTTGAAGAGTTGCAAATCTGCAAGCCACAAGTGCCTTTAAAGTTTGGGGCCTTTGCTACCTTGGGTAACTGGTCAGAAATACAAGCTGTTAAAACTTTAAGCATATCTAAGTCTCCCCAGACTGCCCTGATAAGACGTAAGGCAGCAACAATCCAAAATTTAAAATTTGGTTTCATTCCCACCCCAGGAAACAAGAAGACTTTATGAGGAAGTTTGCCAAATACTGCATATGGATGACTAGGTCATTAAGAAAAATGCATGTTGCCAGAAAGTTAATGCATGCAAAAAATAAGTCAACAATCAAGCCTGCAGAACATCAAAATTTAACAAACCCTGTGGGAAAACTAAAGCCTTCAGACCACCTTATGAAATCAGAAACAATGGCAGCACCTAATGCAGCGAAGCCATTGTGTGGGAAAAACCCTGCAGCCGCAAATTCAGCACATTGCCATTAACATCTACCCGTCTTGGTCTTCAGGTATATTATTATAAAAACATTCTACCAGGATTACAGGCCACCATCTTGAAGCAACATCCTTCAAACTTAATAGTGCCCAAACCTAAAAGTGCCACTATCTGCCTCTATCTTTAACTAAATCCTGCTCCAAATACCCCTCTCAGAATCAGTGCTGGGTAGGCCAGGAATTTAGCTCTTCACCATGAGTTTCATTTTTATGGCAAGAATATGTGACCCGGGTCACAATGTTAGCCAGAAGCCAAAACACAGCAGAAAGCACATGTAATAGAACTGCAAGTGAAACAGAGAAACAGCACAGATCGTGAGGCTATACCTCCTGGAAATGACAAGATGGAGCACTTGTTGACATCACATTCATTGGTTTGAAGACTCTGCATTTGCACTGAGGCAAATCCTTGATTCTCATTTGTGCATCAGGTGCACACATCTTCCATGTAATGTCCTAATATGGTTGATGGTCATCCACTGTCTTCGGGAGAGCAAGAAACCAGGTCATTTGACGGTGTGATCACCTACAAGGTGCTCCTTGTTTATGTCAGGGCCTGCCCATTGCATCCGCCAGGGGTTTTCTGAGTTGAAGCTGGATGACAGAAGAGCTTCTCCAACTACCCAGAATGGCCAGTAGGACTTCAGGCAAGCGTGAGGTGGGTGAACAAAGCTATCATAGAGTGGGAGTTTTGGATTAGCAAGAACTTTCTTGTACTCGTGCAACATAGTCATCTCTTACCGGATGGTTAGAGAAAGATGTTTGTGAGGACTGGAATCCAAGGCAGTGGCATGACCTTCGGGGTGCCACTTACAAGTCTCAGAACCACATTTAGTTGGAGGTTGATGAGGTCTGCGTGCGAAGTTCTTCCCCAGACCAGTGCGCAGTACTCGGCCATGGAAAAAACTAAAGCCAGTGTTGCCATCCATACCATTTGAGCACCACAGCCCCAGCTCAAACTTGCTAGCTTTTGGAGGATATTGATGGGACTCACCTGTTTGTTTTCAAGCAGATGTTTCACACGGGAATGGCCTGATTTTTTAAAAACATTAAGATTCCTAATTTACCTGTCTCTGTTTTAAATCTCAGAGTTCTCTGGCTTTTTACAGACACAGTTTACAACTGAAGCCTTAGGACTGCACAGACTAAATCACACACATGTGATGAACAGTGTCACTTTCATTATACTATCAAATCTTGACAGTAGGATTCTTTAAGGTCTTTCTGATTAGCTGATCTTCTGCACTCCAACAATACTATACGACTAGGACAGCCCTTTAATTTACTTTACTAAACATACTACAGTCATAATGACTCCATTTAAAAGGATATTATTTTCTTTGCGCCTTTTCTTAAATATGCCTCTATTTAAAATGACAATAAGCTGCCTAGCCATTCGGTTGCTAGTTTGTAGCAGTGCATGGGATTCTTCCTTCCTAAGTGCAGGACTCTGCACTTGTCTTTGGTGAACGTCATCAGATTTCTTTTGACCCAATCCTCCAATTTGTCTAGGTCACTCTGGACCCTATCCCTAACCTCCAGTATACCTACCTCTCCTCACATATTAGTGTCATCCACGAACTTGCTGAGGGTGCAATTCATCCCAACATCCAGATCATTCATAAAGATGTTGAACAAAACCAGCCCCAGG
>ML677392.1:1678344-1743203 GCA_007922305.1 Dermatemys mawii | reverse complement strand
AGGCAATCAGGTTGGGCAACCTGACTGCCTTCTATGATCAGGTACCTGGCTCTGTGGATATGGGTGAAGAGGTGGATGTGATATTTCTTGACTTGCCCTTGGTGAATCCATGTTGACTGGCATGACTTGCCCTTGGTGAGTCAATGTTGACTGTTCCTGATCACTTTCCTCTCCTTCAAGTGCTTCAAAATGGAGAGCTTCTCCCACATGTGAGGGGGGAAATCACAGAAGGTTATTGCAAATGTATTTTAAAATTGGCAATCAAGACCAAAAAATCATTTGCAAAACAAATGCAGAGGTCCTGTGTGTGAAAATTCAAGTAAGGCAGGGTTAGGCTGTGGAGGTGGGCAAAGATTAGTAGTTTGCATCTGATGCAGACATGAAGATGAAGCCGCAGGAGAGATGCACAGAGGGAAGAGATGGGATTAAAGTCATAAGTCAGGAAAATGCTCCTGGCAGCAGAATTTGAGGCAAGATGGAATTTGTCAAGGCCAGAGAGGAGACCACTGGAGCAGTTGAGACATGAAAGATAAGAATATAAGAAAGGCCATACTGGGTCAGACCAAAGTCCATCTAGCCAGGTATCCTGTCTGCCGGCAGTGGCCAATGCCAGGTGCCCCGGAATGAGTGAACCTAACAGGTAATGATCAAATGATCCCTCTCCTGCCATCCATGACCCCCCTCTGACAAACAGAGGCTAGGGACACCATTCCTTACCCAGCCTGGCTAATAGCCATTAATGGACTTAACCTCCATGAATTTATCCAGTTCTCTTTTAAACCCTGTTATAGTCCTAGCTTTCAGAAACTCCTCAGGCAAGGAGTTCCACAGGTTGACTGTGTGCTGTGTGAAGAAGAACTTCTTTTTATTTGTTTTAAACCTGCTGCCCACTAATTTCATTGGGTGGGCCCTAGTTGTTCTATTATGGGAACAAGTAAATAACTTTTCCTTATTCACTTCATCCACACCACTCATAATTTTATATACCTCTCATATCCCTCCTTAGTCTCCTCTTTTCTAAGCTAAAAAGTCCTAGCCTCTTCAATCTCTCCTCATATGGGACCTGTTCCAAACCCCTAATCATTTTAGTTGTCCTTCTCTGAACTTTTTCTAATGCCAGTATATCCTTTTTGAGATGAGACCACCACATCTGTATGCAGTATTCAAGATGTGGGCGCACCATGGATTTGTATAAGGGCAATAAGATATTCTCTGTCTTATTCTCTATCCCTTTTTTTAATTATTCCTAACCTCCTGTTTGCTTTTTTAACTGCCGCTGCATAATGCATGGATGTCTTCAGAGAACTATCCACGATGACTCCAAGATCTTTTTCCTGATTAGTTGTAGCTAAATTAGCCCCCATCATATTGTATGTATAGTTGGGGTTATTATTTCCAATGTGCATTGCTTTACATTTATCCACATTAAATTTCATTTGCCATTTTGTTGCCCAATCATTTAGTTTTGTGAGATCTTTTTGAAGTTCTTCACAGTCTGCTTGGGTCTTTAGCATTTTGAGCAGTTTAGTATCATCTGCAAACTTTGTCACCTCACTGTTTACCCCTTCCTCCAAATCATTGATGAATAAGTTGAATAAGATTGGTCCTAGGACTGACCCTTGGGGAACACCACTAGTTACCCCTCTCCATTCTGAAAATTTACCATTTATTCCTACCCTTTGTTCCCTGCCTTTTAACCAGTTCTCAATCCATGAAAGGATCATCCCTCTTATCCCACGGCAACTTAATTTACATAACAGCCTTTGGTGAGGGACCTTGTCAAAGGCTTTCTCGAAATCTAAGTACACTACATCCACTGGATCCCCCTTGTCCACATGTTTGTTGACCCCTTCAAAGTACTCTAATAGATTAGTAAGACATGATTTCCCTTTACAGAAACCATGTTCACTTTTGCCCAACAATTTATGTTCTTCTATGTGCCTGACAATTTTATTCTTTACTATTGTTTCAACTAATTTGCCCGTACGGACGTTAGACTTACAGGTCTGTAATTGCTGGGATCACCTCTAGAGTCCTTTTTAAATATTAGCATTACATTAGTGATCTTCCAGTCATGGGGTACGGAAGCCGATTTAAAGGACAAGTTACAAACCCTAGTTAATAGTCCCGCAATTTCACATTTGAGTTCTTTCAGAACTCTTGGGTGAATGCCATCTGGTCCCAGTGACTTGTTATGGTCAAGTTTATCAATTAGTTCCAAAACCTCCTCTAGTAACACTTCAATCTGTGACAATTCCTCAGATTTTGTCACCTACAAAAGATGGCTCCGGTTTGGGAATCTCCCTAACGTCCTCAGCCGTGAAGACTGAAGCAAAGAATTCATTTAGTTTCTCCGCAATGACTTTATCATCTTTAAATGCTCCTTTTGTATCTCTATCCTCCAGGGGCCCCACTGGTTGTTTAACAAGCTTCCCGCTTCTCACATATTTAAAAAACATTTTATTATTACCTTTTGAGTTTTTGGCTAGCTGTTCTTCAAACTCCATTTTGGCTTTTCTTATTACATTTTTACACTTAATTTGGCAGTGTTTATGCTCCTCTCTAGTTACCTCACTAGGAACTGACTTCCACTTTTTAAAAGATGCTGTTTCATCTCTCACTGCTTCTTTTACATGGTTGTTAGGCACGGTGGCTCTTTTTTAGTTCTTTGACTTTGTTTTTTAATTTGGGGTATACATTTAAGTTGGGTCTCTATTATGGTGTCTTTGAAAAGAGTCCATGTAGCTTGCAGGGATTTCACTTTAGTCACTTTACCTATTAATTTCCGTTTAACTAATCCCCTCATTTTTGCACAGTTCCCCTTTCTGAAATTAAATGCCATAGTGTTGGGCTGCTGAGGTGTTGTTCCCACCACAAGAATGTTAAATATTATTATATTATGATCACTATTTCCAAGTGGTCCTGTTACAGATACCTCTTGGACCAGCTCCTGCGCTCCACTCAGGACTAAATCAAGAGTTGCCTCTCCCCTTGTGGGTTCCTGTACCAGCTGCTCCAAGAAGCGGTCATTTAAAGTATCGAGGAATTTTGTCTCTGCATTTCGTCCTGAGGTGACGTACCCAGTCAATATGGGGATAATTGAAACCCCCCACTATTATTGTATTCTTTATTTTGATAGCCTCTCTAAGCTCCCTTAGCATTTCATAGTCACTATCACTGTCCTGAACGGGTGGTCGATAATAGATCCCTACTGTTGTATTCTTATTAGAGCATGGAATTACTATCCATAGAGATTCTATGCAACATGTGGATTCATTTAAGATTTTTACTTCATTTGATTCTACATTTTCTTTCACATACAGTGCCACTCCCCCGTCCCCACGACCTGTTCTGTCCTTCCGATATATTTTATACCCCAGAATGACTGTGTCCCATTGATTGTCCTCACTCCACCATGTTCCTGTGATGCCTATTATGTCAATATCCCCTTTTACCATGAGGCACTCTAGTTCACCCATCTTATTATTTAGACTTCTGGCATTTGTGTACAAGCACTTTAAAAACTGGCCACTGTTTATTTGTCTGCCCTTTTCTGATGTGTCAGATTCTTTATGTGAAAGTTTCTCATCTGATCTGGCCCCTCCTTTATCCTTTTCCATCCTCTCCTCCTGACTAAAACCTAGAGAATCTCTATCAGTAGACCCTCCTGTAAGAGAAGTCTCTATCCGATTAACGTGCTCCTCTGCAGGAATCGGCTTTCCCCCATTTCTTAGTTTAAAAGGGCCTGGATGAGAGTTTTAGTTGTGTGGACAGAGAGGAAAGGCTGTATCTTAAGAGACTATATGCAAGAAGAAATGCAAAGATTTAGATGTGGCCTGGAAGTGGAGACCCAGAGAAGGCCAAGTCAAAGAAAATGCCCAGGCTACAAGCCTAAGCAAAAGGGAGGATAGTGACGGTGTCCTGGAAGACTGGAGGGAATGATTAAGAGTTCTGTTTTGGCCAGGTTGTGTTTAAGATGAAGGTTGGACATCCATGGGGAGATGTCAGAAAAATAAACTGAAATTTTGGTTTGGCCAGGAGGAGACAGGTAAGGCGTGCAGGAGTAAATCTGCAAATTATCAGTGTAACGGTGGCAGCTGGAGTTAAATTTGTGAATGTGACGGCCCAGAGACAGGATGCAGAAGGAGAAATAGAAGGGGCCAAAACAGAGACCTGTAGAAATCCCACTACGCACTGGAAGGAGCTGAAGTTCACATACTGAGGAAGGATTTCACATACAACCTCATATAGACGATAGCATTGGGCTAGTTTATGGCGCCGATCCTGTCAACAGTTATGCATGTGCTTAAATTTTATTCATGCATGCAGTCTCATTAGCTTCAATAGGACTACTCACATACTTAAAGTTAAATACATCACACGTGAATGTTTGCAGGATTGGAGACTAAATCCCTGTCACATAAAAACATACATTTATATTACTGGTTGTCATCAATCCCCCTGCCTGCTTCACTGAAACAGAAAATCATTTCTTGGTAATTCTTGTTTTCTAAAAGGTATATGTTGTAACTCATCACCCCCTGGGGGTCTGTCAGGATAGCACAAATAGCAGGGAATATCCACAGTAAATCCACAGTCTCCTACAGTCCCTTCCTCCCTCCGTGGAAGGCAGAAATTTTTAACATTTGAAAAAAGAAAAATAAATTAAAAATCCCTCAACCATGAGGGGAATTGGATGAGTTAGCCTAACTGTATTCCTACTTGTACGTGAGCGGAACAATGGTAAACTGCTTTCTTTTCCCCTAAGGTTACGGAATTCCATTTGAGATGCAAAAACCCAGAATGACAGGGGCACCACAAGACTATTCATGGAGGAAATACAATGCTGTGGAATTCATTCCTTTAGGGCAAATAACTCTTTCTAGACCTTCGGTTTCATGATTATTCATTTCTGATGTAAATAATTTTTAATAAGAAGAGTGAGGGGTCACTCATTTGTGCGCCGGAGGGACATCCGAGAGGTCTGAGGACTCAAAAGCTCCTAACAATAAGCACAGTGTAAAAAACGAACATACCTTGACTCACTGCTATTTTCTATTATTTTTTTTGAAGAGTTTGTATATGGGGGTGTGGGGGTGGGGGGGAGAATATGGGAAGCAGTTACAGAAACCAGTATGTATGTCTTTATTGGAGGGGAAGTTAAATGTTCCCCTTTAGTAACTTAGACACAATAACTCCATTTCCCTGTGACCAGGAATCTTCCTAACAAGCATTGTGTGTCAACACAGAGCATTCCATTCCAAACCTTAGGAAACTGGCCAGTCTCCAAAGTGTTAAACAACTGGTGATTAGCTAGTGGCCTACGGGTTAAAATTTCCTTTTTTAAATTGGTCTCTTTCTGAAGAATCTATCATTTCCTCACCCCAAACAAGGGCTGCAGGTGGACTAACATCTCATCACTCTTCTTGGGTGACCCACCAGCCAGAGGTGCTGGGTTTCTTCACGATGACAGAAGCACACATACATGTCATATTATCCCTGCACTCCGCCTGCTTGCCCCTCTTTAATGAGCAGACAGGGTACTCAATTATGCAAAAATCCTACTCTCTGAAGCCAAAACAATGGAGCAGACATGACATGTGCATGCCTGCAAGTCAAAATACAGCCAGAAGGTCTGGTTTTCAGGTCTGAAAACCTTGATGGTGCTCCTTAAAATTAACACTGGCTGCTCTCCATTGATATGCCTGCTGTTTACCCCAGCTTTACAAGAAAGCTGTATTTATAAAGACGTGCTTAGGATGTTACAAGAAAATAAATGTTATCTGAGAAAAACAATTTTTAAAAACAATTATAACTGAAGGTTTTAATTATTTTGTACAGCACAAAGCATGGGAGATAACGTGATGGCTGCAGAACAATGGGGGTGGAACAAACAACGAACACAATCATTTTCACACCTTCTTTCACACTCCTCCTACTGTATGTTGGGATTGCCCTCTTAATAACTGTCTCCAAATGTTCCCCATCTCCGTCTCTCAAATCTCATCTCAAACACACTTGTTTTGCATAGCATTCCACCAATATTTCAAGGGCAACCTCCTCCTCATTTCACCATCCTTGTGCTTGTTGTTGCAAGAAACGTACTGTAGTTCTTAGACTTCTGTTCCAAAGCGCATTTGCCTTCTTTATTTATTATGCACATGGTAAGAACTCTCATGCAAGTCAAGAGGGCAGAAAAGGCAGCGAAGGAAGGATACTGCTGGAAATATGAAAGGAACAGAATTTCAGTGCTCTATGAAGCACTCAATAGAATAGAGCATCTTTACTGGCCAGGAGACAAGAACAATCACATGTTCATCAGGGAGTTATTTTAAAAGGAATCTGCTTGCCAGGCTGCCTATGGTAAGGAAAGTAGCAAGCTGCCAAATTCCACTTTTTGTGTAGACACACATCCTATTATGGGCATAATGAATCATCTCATTCAGGATATCTGAAGCCAGGGTAAGTTTCCTGATGGACATTTATCAACGCTGTAGATTCTCTCTTTTTTCTGTCTTAGCACAAAGCAACCTTTCATTACCATGTAACTATACGGCACAGGTTCACACTAAATACACTCTTTAACCTTATTAATTTTCTCCATAGAGGAATATGGTCACCATGGAATGATGTGCCTCTATAAGAGGGCATCTAGCTTTACAGAATCTATGGGCTGGGTCCTCAACTAAAGTAAACTGGAGTAGCTGTATTGAACTTAATAAGGTATGGGAAATTAAAACCAGCTGAAGATGTGATCTTATGTTCTGAAATGTAAATCCATGACTCACCAGGAACATTTGTTAACTGTGGGTAAATTGAAGGCCATACCTCCTTATGCTTCCCCCAAAGAGATCAGCATGCAACCTCAAGCAGCTACATCACCCAATAACAAAGGTTAGGCCAGTTACAGTACATTCACAGTAAAACATTTGTTTCAGCCTTTTAGCTTCCTTAGAGCATTTGATCTTCTGAGGTTTCTTGCATTTATATAGGACTTTTGATCCTAAAGGGCAAAGCACTTTAATACGTTTAAAGTGGCATACAAATTAGGATAACTCCACCACCACATAAGTACAGCCATCTGAGTGCTTATCTACACTACCAGCCAGATCAATGGGCAGCAATCGATACAGCGGGGGTCGATTTATTGTGTCTAGTATAGATGCAATAAATCAACCGCCAATCGCTCTAGCGTCGACTCCAGTACTCCACCTCAATGAAAAGCACAAGGGGAGTCAACGGAGCGCGTCTCCTGGTGACACACCACAGTGAAGATACCACAGTAAGTAGATCTAAGTACATCGACTTCAGTCACATTATTCATTAGCTTAAGTTGAGTAACTTAGATCGATCCTGCCCTGTAGTGTAGACCAGCCCTGATTCAGCAACCCACAGCAGTGCAAGACAGGAAGTAAAGAATATTATATCCTAAATAAACCGCAGGAGGGATTTAGGTAGGAAGACTATAATTTCCCAGGTATGGCACAGAAGTTAAAAGGATATTGTTAGGGGGTTACTTTAAATACTTCTTCACTGGTACTACAGCATCTAAAATTATTAACATGGAAAGAATGTTAAAAATCTAATTTAGTTTTCATCATTAATGGTCTTGGTTTGCTTTTTGTATTTCACTCCTCCTGGATTACAAAACAGACTGGTCAGTTTCACGATGTTGCAACATTTGGGTTGCAAACACTGCTGGAGAAAGCTGAAATATATACCAAACACTATTTTTGTTGGAATTTTTTAAAAAAATAATGGAAAGTTTTATTAAACCTAAATTGTGTAATGTTATAAAATTTAAATGTGGGAGCTAAATCGAAAGTGACTCAAACCCCATTACTCTTATAAAAAAAGTAAAATGGGCCTTTTAATAAGATTTTGCTTGATAAGCAGACATGACCAAATTATTATGCCTCTCCACCAAATATTTACAGCCCTGCGTGGATTCAAATTTATATCTGCATCCACGATTTAAATTTGTAACCACACAGGGCTCTACAGATACCTCAGCCAGGACTATTCTGGTGCGTTTATTCAGTACTAACTCAAACTCAAAGAGACACATGCCAGGTTCCAAATCGCCAACACACTTCATGCAGCTCCTGCTACAAAGTATTCTATACAGGTCTTCTGAACAAGTAATAAACTGTTCCACTCTTGCATAGCTTGTGAACTCTTACAGAATGACAATGTAAAGTGGAATGCCTACAGGTTATAATTTTAAAAGCATCTCAATCAAATTCCAGGACATGCTTTTCTTTAACAATACACATGAACAGATACAACAATTCAGTACTTTTGAATGACACCGAGGCAATTTCCAAGCAAAAATTCATCTTGCTGTACATCACTGAAGTGATCCAGAACACTGTGTACCCTACACAATAACTTTTATACACAAGGAAGAGATTTTTCACCCCTTCTATGACATCTTAAAAGCTAAGATTTACTATTAATAAAGTACTGAAGTATTCACGATTTGGAAAATGCCACATAAACAGCTGCCCCCTTCGTCATTGGGCATCCAGCAGATAAACAGCGGCACCTAGTGGCTGAATATAGTTACACAATTCAAGGAGCTTGCTAGGTTTCATCTGTCTGCTGTCAACACCAAAGCTAGTGTTTCACTTGTTGTTTGTTTGTTTGTTTTTAATCTAACCCAGAAGCTTTTCAGCATAGGAACAGTACAAAAATGTCCTAATTTAAACCAGTTTCACTGACTCAAAATGAGCTGAAAGGCTGAAGATTTTTATTTGTGCAGTTTTCTTTATGCAAAAAATATTCTGGAAGCAAATTACAATTAAAACACGAAGCATAAACATGCTCTTTTTCCTCTTCTGCCAAGAGTGCCTTTTTGCTGGAATACCTTTTAATATCACCATCGGTAGCGCTATCTGACTATGGTACTCATAGCCCCCATTACCATAGTGCAAGTACCTCATAATCTTTCAACCCCTGTGAGGCAGAGCAATGCCATTATCCCTATTGTACAGATGGGGAAATGAGGCACACAGAGACTAAATGACTTAGAATCATAGAATATCAAGGTCGGAAGGGACCTCAGGAGGACATCTACTACAACCCCCTGCTCAAAGCAGGACCAACACCAACTAAATTATCCCAGCCAGGGCTTTGTCAAGACGGGCCTTAAAAATCTCTAAGGATGCCGATTCCACCACCTACCTAGGTAACCCATTCCAGTGCTTCGCCATCCTCCTAGTGAAATGGTGTTTCCTAATATCCAGCCTAGACCTTCCCTACTGCAACTTGAGACCATTACTCCTTGTTCTGTCATCTGCCGCCACTGAGAACAGCCAAGCTCCATCCTCTTTGGAACGCCCCTTCACGTACTTGAATGCTATCTAATCCCCCCTCACTCTTTCTTCTGAAGAAGAAGCAAAACCAATCCCCAACTAAATCATCCCACAGATTTTTGCTGCAGATCCCTAAATGGCCCCCAAAGGATTGAACTCACAATCCTGGGTTTAGCAGGCCAATGTTCAAACCACTGAGCTATCCCTCTCTCCGAACGCCATACAGGAAGTCTTTGGCCGAGCAGGGAACTGAACTAGGTCCCCAGACTGCCAGGCTAGAGTCCCAATCACTGGTCCATCTTTCCTCTCCAGTTACCCTGTGATGCTGAAGAGACATTTAAAAACACATGACAGCCATCGTCCCCATGCTTTGGGATTTGCTGACTCAACAAGAAACAGCATGAAATCTGTAACAATTTGATTACAGTTTCTGAGCACAAGGAAGGAGTTTTTCAACAATCCACACTGCGACACTATGTTCAAGTCAGCTGGCAATATTGTCATTTAGGCTAAGCACTCACATGCAAGTGGTCATCTTGTTAAAAAAAAAAGTAGCAGCACATACCAATAATTGGCGTTGTCATGGAAACTAGCACAGAAAGATCCAAAGCTGCCGTGGAAATATTCACAGTGTAATTGGTGCCTGGGCGCAAATCAAGACACACCTCTGGAGTCTGTCCGTAAGTGGTGAGGTTAAAGGCCATTTCATGAAAGAACTCCTTCTGATACCAACGTCGACCCTGTATGTGAAACTGTAAGGAAACAATCACAGTGCTGAAAATGGGAAGCTGACACTTCATATGGATTCAATTTGTTGGATGCTCTAAACCATTTATCATAAACTTTATGAAAAAGTAATTTACTATATCCTTGTTGAAAATCTACATGTGCATACAAACGTACTGTACTAAATTTGTTGAGCATTACTATAATCAAAACATTTCTAGGTTTTATGAAGACACACAGCACGCTTGTGGCTAAACTTTAACAACACTACACTAAAGCTAGTTCTTGCACTTCATTTCTTTCTCTCCTCTTTTTTTGGGGGGAGGAGGGGGTAAAGAAACCCCAGCTCCAAAACTGCTAGTTTGCCAACTAAAAGGAACCAGCAGCCTACTCATATTGTGAAAACAGCACACTTACAAAAGCAAACCCACTTGCATGCTGTGCTGTTGATCCTGAAAGGTGCTCGTTACTATCAAATCCTGCTGAAGTTAACATAAGAACAGCCTTCCTGGGTCAGACCAATAGTCCATCTAGCCCACTACCCTGTCTTCTGACAGTGGCCAGTGCCAGGTGCTTTAGAGGGAATGAACAGAACAGGCAATTGTCCCCTTCCAGCTCTTGACAGTCAGAGACTAGGGACGCTCAGATCATGTGGCTAATAGCCATTGACTGACCTATCCTTGAGGAACTAATCTAATTTTCTTTTGAACTCTGTGTCCTCACAGCATCCCCTGGCAACAAATTCCACACGTGACCTGTGCATTATGTGAAGTACTTCCTTTTGTTTGTTTTACACCTGTTGCCTATTAATTTCACTGGGCGACCTCTGATTCTTGTGTTATGTGTAGGAGCAAACATTTCCTAACATATCCTCAGCTAAAAAGGCCCAGTCTTTTTAATCTCTCCTCATACAGAAGCTGTTCCATACCTAGGGTGACCAGATGACAAGAAAAAAATATCAGGACACATTGGGGGGGAGTGGAGTGGGGAGGTAGCAGGGGGGAGGGGGGTTGGGGGGGACTAGGAAGTAGAGAGGGGAAGGGGGGGTTCCACAGGCTCCCCCCCCACCGGACCCATGGGGGCAGGGCCTGAGGAAGCCACGGGTCAGGGGCACAGGGCCCCGGTTCCGGGCGCAGCCCCACCGTGGGTTGGGGACCCAGGGTCCCGCCACAAGCACACGGCCCCAGCTCCCGCCTGCAGCCCCACTGCAAGCCGCGGGGGCGCAGGGCCCCAGTGGCTTTCCTGGGGGATTGTTCTCAGCTAGGCCGGGTGGGGAGCGGCTGGCAGATGGGTCAGCGGCCGGGGCCGGTTTGGGGGGAGGCGCGGAGCCCAGGCTGAGGGGAGGGGCTGGGGGCTCTCTGTCCCTGCCCCCCCTCTGCTGGCGCTGGCTGCAAGCAGCCCTCCTCCCTCCCCCGGCCCCTGCAGCATGTGCGGCGGGCGGCAGAAGAGCCGTCCTGGCCGCGGCCGCCTGCCCTTGACTCTCTCTGCAGGAGGAGAGGGAGCGGTGGGCGTGGGGCTGATGAAGGGCCGGACTAGGAGTCGGATTGGGGGGGCGGCCGGGGGCTCTCTGCCCCACCCCCGTTCTGCGGGCGCCAGCTGCAAGCAGCCCTCCTCCCTCTCCCCCAGCCCCTGCAGCATGTGCAGCGGCAGAGAGCTGGCTGCCTACTCTCTGCCTGGGACAGTGGACATGCCTTGTGCTCCTACCGGCAGGAGGTAGCCGGGGCCGCCCGGAAGGAGCTGTAAATGAGGCACGAGTCTGGCGCCGGCCTCTGAAGGTCCCTATATCGGGACAAAAGGCATCCTGATCGAAGTATGATCGGGACGCGGGACAAGTCTCCGAAAAATCGGGACATCTGGTCACCCTATCCATACCCTTAATCATTTTTGTTGCCCTTCTCTGTTCCTTTTTCACTTCTAATATATCCCTTTTAGATGGGGCAATCAGAACTGCATGCAGTATTCAAGCTGTGGGCGTACTATGGATTTATACAGAAGCATTATGATATTTTCTGTTTTATTATCTATCCCTTTCCTAATGGTTCCTAAAATGGTTAACTTTTTTGACTGCTGGTGCACGAGTGGATTTTTTCAGAGAACTATTCACAACGATTCCAAGAGCTCTTTCCTGAGTGGTACTAGCCAATTTGAACCCTGGGTTTTTTGTACATGTAGCTGGGATTATGTTTTCTAATGAGCATTACTTTGCACTTATCAACATTGAATTTATCTGCCATTTTGTTGCCCAGTCATCCAGTTTTGCGAGATCCCTTTGTAATTCTTCACAGTTTGCTTTGGATTGAATTATCTTGAGTAATTTTGTATCGTTGGCAAATTTTGCCACTTCAACATATTCATAAATGATCTGGAAAAAGAGTGAACAGCACTGGTCCCAGTACAGACCCCTGGGGACACCACTATTTACCTCTCTCTTCTGAAAATTGGCCATTTATTCCCACCTTTTGTTTCCTGTCTTCTAACCAGTTACTGATCCATGAGAGGACTTTCCCCCTTATCCCGTGACTGGTTAGTTTGCTTAAGAGCCCTTGGTGAGGGACCTTCTCAAAGGCTTTCTGAAAGTCCAAGTATGCTATATCCACATGGAATGAGAATGCCCAGTCCCCCTCAGGACCAAGTTATAGACAGTTGGGCTTGTATGTACGCTTGGAGTCATGAGTATTTTCTGCTGCTCTGGTGCCACATAGTCATAATGTTAATAACTCAAAACAAACAATTTCAACAAACACCCATCAATTCTCATTTATTTGAGTAAGAAAAAAATAGACTGCAAACTCTGTTTAAATCTCACAGGTTGTCCCTCAGCTAGAGGGATGCAATAAACTCAGGACAATCTCTTAACTGTGGAAACTTTAAATAAGAGCGGCCGGTCTCGGGCCCACCACAGACAGCCTCAGTGGAGGCTCCACAGCAGGGTGTGGGGATCATTGAGACTACATGGAAAGGCACACCGGCCTGTTTGTATTTGTGTAAAGAACGAGGAATTGCTGAAGGCGGGAGAGGAACAGAGCAGCAGAAAGGAAGAAACAAAGAACAAGTACGAAACAGAGGTGAGCAAGAAACAACAAAAAGCATGTTTGTGCGTATTCTTTTGCAAACAATGATCCACTGGCCCTTTTAGTTTCCTTAAGATGCTGCATGATAGGTTCCCCTGTTACCGTGACTCATTGCCATGGCAAGAAGAGTGGAGACCTGAAAAGCAACAATGTATGAAGACTCTGGTTTGCCAATATTTGCTTGATTTTAATTTTTTTTTAAATAGAACATTTAAAATACGTATCACTTACTAAATAGATTTCTTTCCTATCACCTCTCCTTATGCTTCGCCTCCATGTCAAGCAGGTGTCGTTAAGTATCTGCATATTACTGAAGGCTTCATTTACTGCAGAGAGAGTGAGAAAGGGGGAAGCCTCGTAACTAAAAATATTTTAAAAACCTTCCTGTAACTTTACTGATCATGACTGGTTAAAAATGACAAGGTGTGAGTCTGTTTTTACTTTAGGGGATCCAGTGTTATTAGGAGGGAGTGGAACCTCATTCCTTTTCACGTACCCAAATATTGTAAATCGGCTATAACATTTTTACATGAAATTATGGTTTTAAAAACAAACACAGTATTAAAAGGATTTTTAAAGCCTCCCCACAAATTAAGGGCCTAGGAGAGGATGTAGTTTTATAAGAGTGACTTGCCTCTCTCCTTTTACAATCAAAACAATGATGGTAAGCAATGGCTTTGCAGAAACAGCATATCACAAGTCAAATATTTCTGTTTTAAAACCTGCTCCCTGCTATGTACAGGCCAAAAAGACACAGACAATAGGAGCAGTTCCCATCAAACCAGTAGGAGGGAAGGATGGGCACATGGCTTCTTGTCAAATTATACCTGGGGCTTTGTGGCATCTCCAAAAGGAATCGCTATTGACAGCGGTAAGTTCCACATGTGTTACTGCAGAGCTGACAGTGCCAGTTGGCTGTTGCTGTGGTACAAGTGCATTGGTTGCTGGAGATATCGTCCCAGAGGAGCAATGTGGTAGGTATTGGAGTACAATGGGTATTTTGCTTTCAGCTTATCTCATCTCTGCACCACTAATGTAAATGACAAACATCATGAGCCAGATTTTCAAGACTTCTCAAGACAAGTGGTGTCACATTTTCAAAAGTGCTCAAGACCCAGCTATGCCCAGTATTCCCACATCTTGCAACCCTGGCCACTTGTGTACATGCCTAGGTGAGAGCTATTGGGTGATGAGCAGCTTGAAAATCTGGCTTTACCCCCATTTTTCATAAAATGTGGGGTTGTGGGCAGAGATTCTTCAGACTACTTATATTCCAAAAAAGCCTCTTCCTTTCAGGGAATAAACAAAATATTAAACATTTCAGGCTTTGATTATCCAAAAATAACACACACAACAGTTTTGTTTAGGAACTAAGACCTACATTTCCACTGAAAGAACAGTCCTATTCATATAGGTTACATTCCTCAGAACAATATCTCAAAAACACTTAGGACATGGAGTATCAGCTTATCAGGATGGTATTTTAAAATATTCATTACTTCACAGTCACACTCAAACACACTTAGATTTCTGAGGGTACCACTTGGACAAACCAGGGCAAAGAAATTCCAATACAACATCCTTGGTGTATACAGTTATGCTGAGCCATTGCAGCACATAACCTATAAAAAAATGATGCGTTGTTGGAATTCTTAAGCATAAAGATGTAAGTTCAGGGAACGATGTCAGTAACAGTAGAACCTCAGAGTTACGAACACCTCGAAAATGGAGGTGACTCATAACTCTGAAATTTCATAACTCTGAACAAAATGTTATGGTGGTTCTTTCAAAGGTGCTATGGTGGTTCTTTCTTACAGCTGAACCTTGACTTAATACAGCTTTGAAATTTTATTATGCAGAAGAAAATAGCTGTTTTTAACACAGAAACAGTTTCCTTACCTTGTCAATTTTTTTACTAAAAAAATGAAGGGAAAGTTAGTTTACACTTAGCACTGTACTGTATTTGCTTTTTTTAATTTCTGCTGCTGCCTGATTGCAAACTTATGGTTCCAAAGGAGGAGTGTCGCTGACTGGTCAGTACATAAAATCTGTGTTCATAACTGGACTGGTCAATACATAACTCTGTGTTCATAACTCTGAGGTCCTACTGTACCTCCCTCCAGGTAACTTAAACATATGGCAACAATGTGTGGGTATATACAAATGTACTGATGTTCAAATACCACACAAGGTATTTATGGCCATTCCTGGTACACCCTCAAAAGCTTCTGTTACATCTTTCACCATACAGGTTAGCTGAACGGGACAAAGAACAGTCTAATTCCACAGGGTCCCCAACCGCTGATAGAGAGAAGCCATTGCATAACCGCCAGTCCCAGATCTAAGAAAATGTGGAGGAGGGAAAATACACAAGGCTCCTCCCTCCTCCAAGCTGCTAAAGGCGGCTGAGCATAACCTCCCTAGAAATAGAGCAGTAAGAAAGATGTGAAATTTAGCTTAAAATAACAAAAAGTGTTCAACATTTTACCCTGACTTCTTTTTCTGCACTCTGATTGGTACAGTCATATGATGGAGGTTGACAAAGCAAACAAGTTCCAACCTCTGAGCTACAAAGTCATGGCCAGAAAGCTTTGGTACGTCTACACAGGAGTGAAAGACCCATGGCATTGCCGCAGCTGGCCCAGGTCAGCTGACTCAGGCTCACAGGCTCAGGTGGTGGGTCTAAATATTGCTGTGTGGACATACAGGCTTGGGACCTCCACCCTCATGACCCTGAGTCAGCTGACCGGGGCCAGCCACGGGGTTTTTATTGCTGTGTAGACATGGTCTTTGTAACAGTTGGCAGGTTTAAATCATTCCACCTTATTTTATCTTTTCTAAATATCAAGTGGGAGGCAGCACAAGGCATGTTTCTTCATGGGCTTGTCTATGTTGTACATTAGTCCACAGCAGAGAAGTATAAATTCTCATGTGCACTAGCATGTCCTGCACTAAACTAGCCTGTGTGTTTGTGCATACTAATAGGTTCCTACGTGTGTGCTGATCTAGTCTGTAGGAAACTCTTAGTGCACACCAGCAAGGTCCACACAGGCCAGTTAGTGTGCAGCACACTAGTGTGTGCTAGAATTTACTCTCCCCTGGGGGGACTATTGCGTCATGTAGACAAGCCCCACATCTGAAGAGAGGCTTGGAAGCTTACAAATACTAAAGTCTTTTGGGTTTGCACTGTCCTCCCCATGAATATTTCTCCAAGAGTTAGGGGTGTTAATACAACAGGCTAAACTTTCCTGGCTCAGTCTCTCAGTGAAAAAGAATGATATTGTGATTAAAACACAGAGCAAGGAGTTAGGAGATCTGTTTGTTATTTGCAAAGTGTTTTGATGCCCCTGATTACACAGTGTTTTATAAGCGCCATGTATGATCAATAGTAATTATCTACACCAGAAGCACACAGTTGGAAAGAGTGTGATTTTTGTTAATGGATTTAATCTCATTTAATGTTAAGCTTCCTGAACCATTCACATTTCATTTTAATTTTTAGTCTTTGTCCAACATTTGTATCTCACATTTGAGCCTCAAGAGGTCAAGAGATACAAAGTATGTGAAAGCAAGAGAAAATGTTTCCCAGTCCACCTTTTGGGCTCCAAAAAATGAAATGAGAGTTGCACTCTGACTCACTTCTATGAGTTACAAAGGTTCTAAAGCATCATACCTACCCTCTGTCTTAATTGCTATAGTAATTAGGGCCGAGGTCCCCTTAGAGGATGCTGTAGTAATGTTCACCATGTAGTTAGCACCAGCGTTCAGCTCTAAACACACCTCTGGAGTCTCTTCACCTGTTGTGAAGTTAAATATCATTTCACGAGAGAATTCCTTTTGGTACCATCTTCGTCCCAATATACGAAACTGTTGTGGCATTTAAAAAAAAAGAGATGATTAAATTAGTGATGGAGTTCCAAAATTCAGAATGTTGCTTCACTAAAGTCACAGCAGGCTACTTATCTCTGCTTTAATGGGACAGAAGTACGTGCTGAAAAGCTGTGCTGAACTCACTCAGAGCCTTAATTTGTTCCCACCTACTAAAGCGATTATTAAAATAATTAGCACTTGTCCTAGGCACGCAATATAAATCAGAATAAGCCACTCCCCCCCATGCTAATGCTACTATATCTGCTGTTAATTTTCCTGTACTTTTGCATATTTTTGTCCACAGTCCACAGAGGCATCAACAGTTGGTGAACAACAGTGAACTCCAAGCTTCCATCTCATCTGACCTGGCTGGTGCAGTGAAATGAATGGTCAGGGTTTGTCTGGGATGAGGGCCTGGATGAGGGTGATCTGATGGAGACTCAACATAGACAAGACTGCAGACTCTGTTACACTTAACTATGCCTTTGTCACCTCCAGTCTGAACTATTAGGAGGCGCTGTACTAAATGAAGATGTTTGGAAGCTGAATTTAGTGCAAAATGGAACTGCTCAGTTAAGTGCGGGAAGCACATTATCTCAGTGGTCTTTAGTTTGCACTCATTGCCTATTACTTGTTCAGTACAGGTTCAAGGAATTGGTTTCGACCTGTAAAACCCTAATGATTTCAGGCAAGACTACTTTGTACACTGCCTCTTCCCCATCTCAGCTGTGAACAAAAAATGCACTCAAGCTAATGATTCTTGTGATGTATAAGGAGAGGAGGTTAGTGGCAGGTCATTTTCCTGGAATGATCCCCAACTTTCGAATTTATTCCCACCCTGGTCTGCTAGAGCTGGGAATTTTTAACCACCTGAACATGCAGTAAAAAGTCAACTTTTTCCCTGGCTTTTCACTGGGATATCACCATTGCCTGAATATGGGAATTATCATCATCAGATTATTGGTTTAAATTATCCAAGTTGGGCAATACATTTCTTTGCCTGTATAGTTCACATTTTATTCTTATTTTTGCATATTTAAATATTACAGGAGTACCTAGAGCCAAAGACAGGCCCTTTCAAAAAGTCCCATAAATAAAATGTGTCAGACTAAAATAGGTTCTTTAGATTAATCAGCTAAACTGAATGTGAGGTTTCAGTATATTCCTTCATTGCTCTAAACAGATGCTCCCAAAATCCATATGTGGCAGGAAATATGATCTGGTGCTTAGAACTGTGGACTGGGAGTTAGAAGACATGGGTTCTGTTCCTGGCTCTGCCACAAATTTGTTGTATGACCTTGGACAAGCCACTTTGCCTCTCAGTGACTTTGATGGGACTTAAGCGTGCGTCAAAGTGCTCTGCTGAATGGGGACAATTTCCTGAATGAAAGTCTTGATTTCTTCCCATTTACTAAAATGACTAAAATTATTGTTCTATGTTTGTACAGCTCCTAGCACAATGGGGCTCTGGTCCATGACTGGGTCCCCTAGACATTTTTGCAACACAAAATATATAACAAACAACTCTCTCCCAATGCTGTAGTATCTAACGGTACTATACCTGTTGTTAATTTTCCTGTAACTTTTCATATTTGAACAGAGGTTGGTTCAAGAATTAGGGTCTCAGTCAAAGTTTGGTGAACCCTTTACCCAACCAGATGACGGGGATGTATTTTTTTCCCTCGATCATTTACCCAGCCTCACTGAAAGTGCTATATGGTTCTGACTGGAAAGAAAGAGCAAACTATTTACCCTTCATTCAACACTGTAGCAGACTCAGCTAAACAAATATTCAAAGCCGTTCAGCTGCCCAAATTAGTTCAAAAATTCCCCCTCACACACACAAAGAAATTGTCTTTCACTTACTGTATATGTTTCCTTTGTCCCAGCTCTTGTAACTTTTCTCTGCCACTTCACGCAGGTTTCATTAAATACCGACACATTGCTGAGCAATTCCTCTTCTGCATGCAGAAAAATAAATACCGAAGGAAATTTCTGCGGTTATCTTTACAATAAGCTATAAGTACCATTGGTTTCACCCTCTCTAATGTGATGTGCCCCTTACAAGGGATAAAATAGGGCATGCAAAAATAGACGAGATGTTTAATTCCACTCTGTAGACTCCTGAAGTTATGACTATGAGATCAAAGTGAGAGAGCAAATATAGCTCTAGAGATTATTTCATTGAGTACCAATCTGGGACAGAATGCCATAAATAATGAAAACAAAAACAAACTTAATCAGGTTTGGTTTTTAGTGTATGACAGTTTCACTTCCATTGGCTGGGAAGTCCTGAAAGTGAACACTGAAGTCTATTAATTTCACAAGAAGGAGACACTACTTCTATCTAGGCATACACACCATGCTCATTAATGGTATCTTGTTTTAGGATTCTCCATTCAGACTTGATCCTTCTTATATTGGTGGCTAGTCCAGTCTGAACAGGCCTTGGGGAGCAGTCTAGCTCAACCTTGAGCATTCCTGCTGGTGCAGTATGTATGCAATTTGCATACTGTACTGGAATGAGCAGTGTTTCTGTATTCAGGGTAATGCACTTCACTACTGTATGGATGTACATGTAACAACACTGCCCTCTAGAAGCAGGAAAGCAAGAATAAACTTGTCTGATCTATAGCTACTGACACCGACCAGAGAGATGCTTCCTGAACTCAAGGTGCAGAGTGACTATTTTTGGATCTCACAAGACTGATTGGTTTGTAGATCTTTAAATTGGTGCGTAAAGCCGCTCTACAATATGAGGACTGCATTGGTTAACACAAGTTATACGGCAATAAAAAAAGAAGGTTGGATTAGGAAACGGTGCATTCCCAAGGAACATTTGCAAAAGAGGCTTATGAAACATTAAAATAAACAACCTTTATGAAATCATGTTAGGACAGTTCATATGGTGATGTCTAGACTTCAAACAGTGCTTGCAGTCTGGGTTCATTCATTCAGTCTCGTTTGTATTTTAAAGCATCCTTTTGATCCTTCTCACAAGGCTATATACTTAGTGATGTGTTGTTATTAACAGTCACATTTCTACAGCACTGTAAATTCACAGGACATTTTGCATATCATGTAAAAAGACGTTTTATATCCCAAAGAAAACACAAATCAAATGGAACAAATCTTCCAGTACTTTGTCAAGCAAATCTCTCACGGCAGTCAATGGGCATTTTGCCTGAATATAGACCATACAGCATTTATCCCTAATTTAGACAAGACAATCAGATATCCTTTTAATGCCCCTGCACATCATCCAGTAACTCTGAGGGGTTTTGAGAGCAATGAGAGAGGAACTTACTCCCCTAATGTGACAGTTTAAGACTGATTGCCTCATAGATTTGCTCCTCTACTTGTCTACTTCGAACCTCAAATGTCTCTCATTGCAATAGTCAGAATTCAAACCAAGTAAGCCTGTTATTATACACAGTCACTGCACTAGAAACTTAACCTACTGCTCTTATTATTATAATGTATTTGTATGATTATGGCACCTAGAAGCCCCAGGACCAGGACTCCATTGTGCTAAGTGCTGTACAAACACAGAACAAAAGGAAGTCTCTGCCCCCAGAGAGTTTACAACTGAAGTATAAGACAACACCGGATGGATACCAACAGACAGATGAGTACAAGGAAACAATGAGACAATGTTCAGGGGAACGGCACATACCGGCTGCTGGGAGCATTATGGGGATTTGTAAAACAAGCTTGGTAGGTGCCTCAGTGATAGTCACAGTATAGTTTACACCCAGATGTAGAGGCAGGCACACCTCTGGGTTCTCTTCCTCTGTGGTGAAGTTAATCATCATTTCATGGGAGGATTTCACCAAGTATCCTTGTTGTTCCTGTATGTGAAACTGTCCCAGAAATAAAATCAAACTTTTAATAAGATTTTCAAAAAAACTCAGAGCTTCACACAGCTGTTTAAAAGTCAGGTCAAATTACTAACTTTTTTCACAGCAATTTTTTTTTTTTTAGGATTATTAAAACTTCCACTAAAATCTTTAATCCCAAACCTTATTTTTTCTCTCCAGCTATTAATAAAAATTACAGGTTTCACTCACTAGGTAGGTTTCCTTTACCCCAATTCTTCCAGAATGTCTCTTCCATTTCAAACAGGTATCATTAAATACTGAAACACTGCTGAATCCTTCCTCTTCTACAGAACAGAAGAAAAGAAAAAGTCATAGCCTCTCAAAAAATACTGTCCTTACACCGAGGTAACTTCCTCCTTATTGCATTTAAAGGCCAAACTGATGTTCTTGTCATTTATAATGGATTATTTGCAGTAGCGGCTAGAAACTCCACTGTGCTATGCACAGTACTAACACAGTGTGAGAGCACTCCTGCCCTGAAGAGACAACAATCCAAATGGACAAGACAGATGAAGGGCCGGAGGGAAAAGCAACGCACGAAGAAGCAAAGTAACAAGGTCACCCAGCAGGTAAATGGCAGGGCTGGGAACAGAATCTAATCTGCGAGATCCCAGACCTGTGCTCTCTCCAGTGGGCCACGTTGTCTCTGTAGTCTTTAAATGTTCACCTCAGACCTGTATGGTGGATTTCAATTCTCATAGTCTCCTCTGGTTTTATGCACTTATGTCTTACTATTAACAACAGGAGAGCCAAGTACACAGAGGGAGAACAATGCTGGACCCAAACTACACCCTGCTATTCTAAGTTATTTTTTTCCCTTGAATGAATTGCATTTTATCATATTTTTAAAAAGATGTTAAAAAAACAAATGTTTATACCAGAAAATATTTTCCAGTAGTACCATCTTCTGCATTCGCATTTACATTCAATGTACTATTGCCAATACAAAAAACATGATAAGTTTAATTTAAGCAATAAAATACACTACAGAGAATATATTTCTGTACACCTCAGATGGTGCCCAATGGTGGAAAACTGAAGTCTTGACCATATATCTCCTGGTCCCTCCCACGCAGCTTCCCTCCAGCAACTAATTGGCCTGACCGTATCTCATGGTCCTTTCTTTCAAGGCCTACTGGCCTGACCATACTTTATGGTTCTTCATGCAGCTTCCTTCCAGAAACCACACCATCTAGATTCATCTACAGCTTTGAATCCAGTAAATGCATTACTCCTCACATTGGCAACCCCTCACTCACTTGACTGGAGCCAGAATGAATTAGCCACAGGAGCATATTTATTTTGAGCTGCTTCCCTTAACGCTAACAGCCTGGTAAATCAAACAGCATGCCCCTTACCAATTGTACTGATTGTTACAGTGACTGGTCTTGAGACCTCAGGAGACACTACAGCGATGTTCACAGTGTAGTTCATGCCTGTCTTCAGATCTAGACACAGCTCTGGAGTCTCTTCCTCTGTCGTGAAGTTAAACGTTGCTTCATGAATAAATGCCTTCTGATGCCACCTTCGTCCTTGTACATGAAACTTTTGAAGGAAAAGGAAGTCAAAATTTGAGTTCTATAGCACTTGCTGTATAGTTTATGAATGAGAGTATTGCTGTCAGCATGTGTGTTTTCAGTATCTCTGTGCAACCACCAGCATATTCTCTCATTTTATCATCTCTCGCCATCCTATCACCTTACCCTACGCAATGCAAATCTTTACTCTATCAACAAGTCCCCTACTCTACTCATGGATTCGATTCTGTATTTGCTACTATATTCGTCTTGGCATATTGATTGCTTTTTTACTATATTAATCAATTTGTTCCTTATTTTCTGTTAACCATGGTGCTGCTGTTAAGAGATTCTCTGCTATTTTAATTAAGTTGTTGCTATATTCTCTAGCATTTTCATACTGAAATGAACCTGCTGGCCTATTACCAGATACTGTGTTGATGCGTAGGGCAACATTCAGCCAGCAGGACTCTGGAGAAAGGCAGCCAGAGTTTATTTGGGAGCAGAGCTAGGGACTGACGGTTTGACAGCTGATCTCAGGAGCAGCCTGTCACCGGTAAGGGGGCCACCAATGGTACCAGTGAATGGTGGATAACCAGGCCTGTGGAGATGGACCTGAGCAAGATTACAGGAGCTGGCTAAAAGGACTGAACTGTGGCTGGGGGGATCTGCAGGCTAGTGCATGATTATCTCTGGCAGAGGGGCAACCTGAGGTGAGTTTTCCTAGACTAGGCTTGAGAAGCATCCACTTGACGCTTCTGTACTGCACTGCCCCGAGGGGCTTGACTGGGACCTGTTGTATGTTACATTTGTCATGTTTTATTTGTATCTTACAGCCAGGAGTAACTGCACCGTTTATTTATGACAAAGAAAAGAAAAGAAAAGAAAATATAAGGCAAAAAATAAAGTAATCCTTTGTGATATACCCCAGCCTGCAAGCGTTTACTGAAACCCACCAAAGGCCAATACCTGAAGCGCTTAGTGCACCCACGCCCCTTGCATGGAGTTTGTGGTATACCCAGAACACTACCAAACACCTCAGGGACTGGTGTGTCGCAGTACTCAGAATGACTCCCTACACTGGAGTCCATTAGTTAGTTGCCATATTAATTGATTTGCTACTGCTCCGCAGGAGTCCTCCTGCTGTAAACGTTTCAGTAACTTCACCAAATTACGAACTTTAAAGGCCACACTTTCAAGGGGCCCTGTAACACTGGAGCCACTTGTTTCCTGCCTGTGGAGTTTGCTGATCTCTGACTGGATCTCCTTTCATCACTGCATTCAAATGAGCACAAAAAGGACATTTTCTGGAAGGAAGAAATGACACAGACTGGGGACTAAGTGCGAGGAAGTCATCAAAAATCAATGTGGAAAATACCATTTTCAGCCAAATGTACCAAAGGACAGTCCTGCAATGGAGAAACCCCGAACATCCTGTCATCCTTACCAAATACACCATCTTCAAGTTGGTTTCTCTAATGTTCCTTCTCCACTTCACACAGGTTTGGTTAAATATAGACACATTTCCAATGGCTGCCTTCACTGTAGGGAGGAGGGAAAATGAAAGTCATGCTAGATACATTGAAAAGATACAGAAATAACAAATAGCCAAAGTTAACATACACAACATTTGGAACCTCACCACATTAATTGCCAGTGGTGTGTCCTGAGGACATGGGAAACTAGCTCAGAAATATGAGCATTTCAGTAAAGAAATTCTCATCAAAAGCTGTAAGCACAGGGGAAAAAAAGCAGGTTAGAAAAAGAAAATGATAAGTGACATCAGTCTATGTTAACTACATAGAGAACCAAGGGATAAAAAGAATGATTAATGCAATTCACATTAAACAAGACACGGGCTAATATGTTCTTCCCCATTTCTAGTGATGCATAGCCCTGAAATTGAGAGTTTAAGATGGGACCTTTTTCTCCCTGAAACTCACATTAGATCTTTGCCTGGGGACTCTTTGAAGGCCAAAAGTAGAACTGGGTTAAAAAAATAAAAGTTCATGGAGGCTAAGTCCATCAATGGCTATTAGTCAAGATGATCAGGGAAACAATACCATGCACTGAATGTCCCTAATTCTCAGATTGCCAGATGCTGGGACTGAATTACAGGGAATGGATCACTCAAATTGCCCTGTTCTGTTCATTCCCTCTGAAATATCTGGAATCAGCCACTGTTGGAAGACAGGATACTGAGCCATCAGACCACTGGTCTGACCAAGTATGGTCATTCTTATGTTATGCTATAACTGAGCCACACTTTGCCTAGATCATCCAGCACTGAGTTCCACAGGTTAGTTATCCACTGTGTATCAGAGTGTTTCCTTTTAATTGTTTGCTGCCATTTCACAAAAATTAATTATTCTATTTAAAAAACTGAAATTCTCTATATTTCAAAAATGCCAGGATGACAGCCCAGGAAACATTAGTCCCCTCTAAGCCACAGACTGGCCTGAGCATAGGATAGCATGAGCAGTAATAATGCAAGTTTCCCCACCAATACTCTTCCCTCTATGACTCTATGACTAAAATGGAACAGTAAATTAGTCTCCATAGTTATTCGAGCTTTGGCCTCTCTGCTAAATTGCAAACAAACTTGGCATTCCATGCATTCCAAGGAGAACACCTATCCATGCAGCAAATCTTGGTCACTACCAACTTCGGCCAGGCTCAGACCAGTGACTTAGAGCTGAAAGATTCTGCATCCTATTATTACAAATGGCCCAGAATTGGACTCGCTTATCTGGACATCCATTTCCCAACTTCTATCCCCAGATTTAGAGGTTCAGATAGATGGGTACTAAGATCATAAGTCCATACCTGGTTTTTGTTTTGACCAAGCAGTTCCCTGAGATGTGCAGTGCCTGCAATACATTTTTTTATAATTTTGTACTTCCCTTTGTTTCTCTCTTATGCAAGAGCATAAACACAAAAGTGTCTGAATAGCTTTCATTATACCAATTTGTTATTTTTATATTCCTCTACTAAAGCGCCTCATCCATTTCTCCTTTTCAGATTAAATAATCCCTTCTCTTAAAGTCTCTCTTTATATAGAAGTTACTACTTTTGTCTGCTCTGAAAACACCCAACCCATTAGTCATGGTCATTTCCCTTTTTAGAACTTTTTGTACTTGTGATGTCTTTTTTAGATAAGGTGACTGAAATTCTCTGAAAAACTAACCAAACGTTAGGCAGGAAACCTTTTTTTTTTTTTTTTTTTTTGCAGCTGTATTCAAGTATAATTTTATCCAAAAGATCATAACAATCCATAGAAAATCCAAGCCCTATTCTAATTCAGCAACAAATAACCAAATTGTATATGCTTTCAAAAGATACTATTTTTCATCTCTTTCTCTTGTATACTGCAGGCGTTCTCTTAATGGCCATCTTGTTTCTGTGCAACTGTACAGGAACTGATGTTTAATCAGTGTAAGAAATATACGACCCAGTATCACGTGACACTAAGACATCTAGTCTCTTATGTATATACCGTGTATGTACTACGATTAATAAACATAGCAGGTCGTAGCACGTAAGTAAGGACTGAACATGCTTAATATCGACTTCAATTCACACTCCCATATGAAACAGGAGAAGTTGAAAGGAATTATTTTCTTTAGTTTAGGAAACGGAACTTGAACTTGTCCTTAATGTAGAAGGCCACTGGATGACACTGTTGTTCCATAAAATTAAAGTTCAAAACCAAAGCTGGTACTGTAAACCTCTTAATATCCATTGCATCCAGCCCAACATCCACCTCAAGTGGAAGATTTCAGAAAACAGGAGGTAAAACGATGGGGACCAGGGAGGGAAGTACTGGAGGAGTCAGAGGTCATGAGAGAATACAGAAAGGGGGAAAAGAGGGGAAGTGTCACATAGGCTGGTAAAAGCCAGGGAAGGGAGCTGGTGAGAAGAGAAAGGGGTTGGGAGAGGGGAAAGAAAGAGAAAAATGACCTGAAGATGAAACTGGGAGCTAGAAGATAAGAAATGGGGTGAGAACATGAGAAACAAAGAAGGAAATGACTTGAAAGCTAGGATCTTATCTATTCATCTTCCAGCACTTTTTAAATTCTCTGGCAGAAAGCAGAGAGCTCACTTTAAACCATCGTGCAGGGAGGAACTTTCATGTCAAATATGGTCAACCCAGGCACAGATGCTGGAACGAGGGTGCTGCCACACCTGTGGGTGGTGGGTGGAGCCACCAGCTCTGCCCTTTCAGCCCACGTCCTCCTCACAGCTGGAGCCATGACACTCCATGTGTCCCCCCATTCCTGTGGCTAGAGCCCCAAGCCTTCCCCCCAACGCCCAGAGGCGCCCCATTTGGCCTGGCCAAAGCCTCAAACCTCCCCTGCCCTGCCCGGAGGAGCCCTGGCCAGGCTGGCCAAAGCCCCGAGAGGAGGAACTAAAGTCAGACTGGCCGAAGCGCCGACCCTCCCTTGCCCGGAGAAGCCTGGGCTGGCTGCAGCCATGTGGTGCCTCCCCTCCCTGGACCCAACCCACCTACTGCCCAGGGGAAAGGCATCTTTAGAAGATGCTTTTTGATATGCCCTATGCAGGTTCTGGGGCAGCTGAGAAGGTGATATGTGCTATTCTGCCGCCCTAGAACTTGCATGGGGCATAATAAAGCAAACACTTCACCACCAAACTCCACAACGGGGGTCCAGTGGCTCCGGCAGCATCAGGAGAGGAAGAGCCTCCTTTGGCCTATTATACCTCCTGCCCTTGGCCGCACCCTCTGGCTTGAAGTGGTTTCCATCATATACAGGGTTTACAGTTTGGTTCAATGGCTCTCAGCACCCCCCCACTATACGAACTGTTCCAGCTCCCCTGAACCCAGCAGAAAGGCTGAGTCTTCAGACAGATAATAGTCCACCATGGGCACATCAACAATCTCTCCACTGCCTCCACCTACAGGGAAAGTGTAGTGCTAGGCTCTAAGGCACAGAGTCTCAAACTGTGGGTCAGGATCCCAAAGTGGGTTGCAACCCCATTTTAGTGGGGTCCCCAAGGCTGGTGTTAGCCCTGGGCCCAGCAAGTCTGAAGCCCCAGGCCATGCCATGTTGCCTCCGGGTGGTAGGCCAAAGCCGTAGAGGGGCAGGCTCGGGTGCACTCAGTCTTCAGTTCCCTCCTACTGGAGTCATGTAATAACTTTTGTTGTTAGAAAGGGGTGACAGTGCAATGAATTTTGAGAACAGCTGCTCTAAGGAGACACTTTTATAGCTGAAGGTAGTTCAGTTTCCCTGATCAATGCTCATCCTTGATTTCTCTGCCTGCTGAGATCATCAATGACCATGACGACTAGTGCCTTTCGTAGTGACTGACGGCTTTGTGATGCAGAGAACGGTCTATCAGGAACGTGCCTAAGACCACCGGCTCCTTTCATATGTGTCACCAATCAGCCGTGACTGACCTAAGCCAGACCAGAATCTGTGGCATATTGGTAAAAGATTCTGTAGCCCATTCCAGTCATAAACACCTGCATAAAACAAACTCCACTTCCATTACATTCCCTTCTAATAGTTAAAAGAACATTGATACACTAAATTCATGCCTAAAGACAGCTTTCCCTCAGCCCTTCCACACATTCACAGATCTATGACAGAGAGGAAAAACAAATACTTTCTTCCCCTTTTCTTCTGTTTTGCTTTTTTCATTGCAGCAACATCTGCAAATGATACACAACAGAGGCTATCTGCTATTACCTTGTAGTACAAACATGTTCAAGAAGATAATCAGAATTACAGAAAACAATGTTTCAATGATAGCACCTATCCAAGCTTTTCTAGCACACTATTACCATAGAACATAGACACTTTCTTCTCCATAGTTCTCTTCTCTTTTATGGGGTGATGGTGTTTATGGACAGGATTCATTTGACAAGGAAACATCCTATATATTCTCCATAACTTTTTATAGTATATTATGAGAAGTGTTTATGAGCATTTTCGTGTTTAATTAATTATTGCTTATAAAGTTTCAATAGAATCCTAACTATGAAGCTGCAAGGGGACTTCCACAATTCATCTGAACTTCCCCCTCCACAAACTAAATGTGCAGACAGCTCAGAGAAAAGTTGTGAAGTTATAGGCAAAGACAGTCATGCAGGAAGGAACAGAGGGAAAGCTAATGATTTACTACTTCCTTTGGTCTAAAAATGTTATCAGGATACAATATGGGCAAAGTAATTCATATGTTGGAGCAAAGTGACCAAAAACACGAGTAGGAGATGCAGTTGTGATCATGTGCACAATGGAAAGATATACTAATCATACAAAAAGTAATGGTGTCAGAATGGACTGGATTAGCTGGGCTGGAATAGCATGGCCTACCAGGCATGGCCTCTCCGCATCTGAAAGTGATTTCTGACGGTAAGAATTGATATCTGCAATCAGAAATTTGGCAATTATTATTAACTTGGTTTCAAATATAAAAATCTAAAGTAGCCTGCTGGACAAAAAGATAAGACTGTTTTGTTTTTTGTTATAGATGGATCCTATCTCTTTGATCTAAGAAACAATAGCTCCCATAAAGGCAGATTCCACCTATGATTTTCCAGGCCACTAAAGAAGTTATCAGATGATCAGCTGTCTGGATTTAATGTTTCATATTAGCCCTTTATGAGAACTTGGACCAATCAGATCCTTTTAATCTCTCACTATTATTCTTCTAATTGTTTGATGGGGGTCAGACTCCCAAGAAAGCTGGGGCTGTAGAATCAGTGCTCTCAGATCTGAGCGACACCTTTTTTAATTAGATTCCGTACTGATGACGATGAATTATTTATACACAGCTGGGACTAAAAATTAGATGTGCAGCAAGAGGCTCACAGAAAAATCTGAATAGGAATATGGAAAACTAACCCTTTCGTTGTGAGTTAGAAACCACTGACAACAGCCTTGCAAAAGTGTCATGAAAATAGACCATGTTTACACACCAGCCTTTGCTATAATGAGAGATGCAAACATACAACTAGTGATATTTTACTCAGTCTTTAAAAAGTAACTCACCCTGTGACCTGGAATAGACATTGCAGATGTTTAAGGATTCCAGCTGTCAGGCAAACCCGCAGGTGAGACTGGGGAGAGTAGCTGGGCTGTTAGGGTGCAGCGCGGGAGGGGAGAACACCTATGTGCAGTTTAAGAGGGTGCGGGCATACAGCTAGGACCAAAGACTTTGCCTGGCTAGCAGGGAGCATGTGGGGCCACCAAAAGTGGGTATATAGGAGGAAACTGTCAGGGAAGGCAAGCCTGGTTCAGGGATCAAAGAGGACTCTGATGGAATCCTATTACGGGAAGTGACACAGTGAGTGAAGCTGTCTCTGTTGGGAGGGAAAATCCAAGGCAAAATGGTGATTAAGTCTGAGATTCCAAAATGGATGACTAAGAGGTGATACACAGGCATGGCCACAAGGACAGGACAAAGTGCTTTTGTCAAATCATAGCAGCCCCTTGTTCTAGCAGGGACAAAGGCTTTTATCTAAAAAACAACCTGTAGGTATGAAATGCTTTGTCACGCTGTTTGAATTCTCACTCTTGATAAAGCTGGTTAAAGTTTTTCCCATAAAAAGTTTTCCCATTAAAAAAAAGGGTTTAGTAAAAATGTTCACAGGGTAAGATCATTTTTGTCAAAGTGTTTCAATTTCACAATGTGAAATTTCATAACAAAACAAATATTTATGTTCAATTTGAGATTTTTACTTTAGTTTTCAAAAACTAAAAGGTTTTTGAAAGTTCACATTTTTGTTTTTCCACTTTCTCCCCCTTTTTTGCCACTAAATGGATTAGAAGGAATTATGCCCAGGATTGATTTTTATATGAACCTTTTCCTTTTATATCCATTTTCCTTTTCTTACTTTGTAACTTTTCTAAACTTCCTCAAGTCTAATCAAGCTTTCGGCCCTCCACGTAGATATGAGTGGCTTTTTCCATGGCAATGTGTTTGTTCCCTTCTGGGCACCGTGTTTTATCATATATACGATACAGATAGCATGAAGTGTCTTCCCTGAACAGATCCATCAGGCAGCTACCCTCTCTCCTCCAAAACACATTTTTGTTTCAATGCCTACAAGAAATGGCATTATTATGTGGCATTTGGTTGCAGCTCATATTTATTTACGTAATAAAACAGTTTAAAAAAGAAAATGTATATTTGTTCATAATAATCCCTATATTCTGAGGAATATGCCCTTCTACTCCTCCCTTTGTATATATGCTTAGATTGCAAATTCTCTGTGGCAAGGCCCAATTCCATCTGTGTTTTTACAGTGCCTTGCACAACAATCCTGAGGCAGGAGTCTATGGGTGCAATACCAACATCTATTTATTTCTTGTGTATCTACTTAACCCCCATTCCTCTAATATCTGGGCTCCTCATAAGCTTTAGTGTATTCATCATCACTTATTCCCTGCAAGATAGGGCAGTGCTATGATCCCATTTTACAGATTGAAAACTGAGGCCCTGAGAGGCTAAGTAATGTGTCCAAGATCACAAAGGGAGTCTCTGGCCAAGCAAGGAACTGACCTCAGGTCTCTACAGTTCCAGGATAGCACCTTAACCACTGCACCACCCTTTCTTTCAACGTTCCAGAAATAAGGAGCCTGTGACCCGCTTACAGTCCTACATGAATACGTCACTATTTTGAAAAGTTTTGTCACAAAGTCACAGTGAAACAATCTGAGATGCCTTAACAGAGGCAGTTAAAAGGACAGTCAACTCAAAACTCATATCACTATTACTTCTATCAACATCCTAGAGCTCTAAAAATCACAAGAGCAAAGAACAAACTGTATGTCATCTAGGTTTTCAGTTCACTGCCTGCGTTCTGCAGTGCTTTGCACACAGTGATTTTCTCTTCTGTGTTACTAGTCAGGTTTACTTC
Organism: Dermatemys mawii; assembly: GCA_007922305.1. NCBI lineage: Eukaryota > Metazoa > Chordata > Testudines > Dermatemydidae > Dermatemys > Dermatemys mawii. Next base: position 1,711,937 of record ML677392.1, on the reverse strand, counting down.
CTAGTAGGACATCACCTTTTTTATGCACTGCTCTGGGAGCCCAAGCTAACACTTTTCCCTGTACAGTAACAATGAATGTAACAATGCAGCCAGTGATTCATAGATTTTCACAGATTCTGTCTCAGAGGTCGCTTGCTTTACTGCCAAGCAATTACTTCTCACTTTACACACAACTGTTTAATTTGTAAATTTCTAAGTAATATAATGTTAACAGTTGTCAAACAAAATGTCTAGCGTTTTGAGATCAATGATGAAAAGCGCCTATGAAAAGGCTATTACCATTATTATAAAAATTCTGATATGATTTTATCCGTCGTGGAAACTTCACTTAAAAATTGCTTTCTCTGGATTAGGACAAGTAAATTGATTAGATGAGACGAATCCATAATTTTTTGATTTATCCAAATATCAAATAGTATTTATCAGTACCCCCCTAAGTTCCCTCTAAGCTGCACGGCCGCACAGTAGGCTATCAAGGGCTGCGCAGACAGGGAAAGGCGCCTCTCCCCCGGCCCAGCCGGAGCTGCCACAGCCGGGGAGAAACACCTCTCCCTTGGCCTGGCAGAGCCCAGCCCCTCCCTTGAGCTGTTGTGGTGAGAGAGAGAGAGAGTTGGAGGGAATCTTCTCTCCCCACCGCAGCCCTGGGGCAGCCTGCACCCAAACCCCACCCCAGAACCCCCAGCCCCAACCAGAGCCCTCAACGCCCCTGCACTTCAACCCCCTGCCCCAGCCCTGAGCCCTCCCCCACACCTCAATCCCCTCACCTCCATACTGGTGCACATAAACAAAATTCATTCTGCATATGGATGTAAAAAATTAGAGGGAAAAGTGGTACCCACAGATACCAAATATGGTCTCTGGATACTGATAACTGTTAATCTTGCACACACATCCCCACCTCTTTTTTGGGTCAGGACTCCTGCAATTACAACACCATGAAATTTTAGGTTTAAATATCTGAAATCATGAAATTTATGATTTTTAAAATCTTATGACTGTAAAATTGACCAACAAGGGCTATGAATTTGGTAGGGCCCTAATCATAAGTGAACTCAGCAGCTCATGGTAAGTCACTGGGTGTATGGCCAGGGGGGCAGGACCCTCCTCCCTCCTAGCACTCCCTCTTAATTCTTCCCCAAATCTGGAAAAGAACAATAGGGGAACAGAAGGGACACCTCTTCCCAATACATGCACACACTCCCTGTCCTCTCCACAAAATGTGTGTGCACGCACACCCCTCCACAAATCCTTTTACAGAGATTGGAAACAGATACTAGTTTTAAAAAGGAGTAACAGAGCAGTTCCAGTCTCACTTCACTCGCAAACTGGGACTATGTTTAACTTCAGCTGCTTTTAACAAATTCACCAGGTTAAAATATTCCATTTTTGATTGTCCATAAAAGCAAAGGTGAAAGTAGCACTGTGAAGCTTAGCTGAAAGTCAGAGCCATACAAAGAGCGGTGTGAATGTGTATCAGGAGAGGATGTCCAGGAACACTGGAAATAAAGTACGCTGTATGACTTAAACATGGCGGTACATTTCTAACACATACACACATTGTGAATGAAAATGTCTCTTATTCTGTTATTCCTTCTTGCCCTTTTATTTTTTAATATTTGTCCTCATTCAATGAAAGAGAAAAAACAAAGCATTTTAAGTTTTCATTTAAAATATCCAGTGGGCCCTTTCCCCATCCTTCACAAAAGATACATTTTTAGGGCCCTTTGTTTTCAGTTTTTATTTTAATTTTTCCTGGGAATGTATCAGTGTTTATTAGCACAACAATAAGAACAGGTGAAAATCAGTGCAATAAACTATTATTAATTTTTCTGGGTAAATATCAGGATTTATTTTGGTGAACAGAAAGACAGGAGAAAAAAGTATTCAGTAGATTAATACTTTGAATTCTGTTCACCAGTGTGGCTTGCTGCAGATCTAAAACAGAACTCAAAACACAAGGCCACCTCTGAGTTTAAGAAAACAATATATCTTTAATCCCCAAATAAAACTTTTCATTTGAATAAAGTTTACTTAGAACTATTAGCCTATAAATATTTATATTTAATAACTGGGCCACACCATTTGCACTGCATACACTCAACTTCATCCTTTTCTCCTGTTTACGTTGTTTTTAAACTTTCAAATACTTCCTCGTGTTCTGAAACCTATTCTGATACAGATTTTCATTTTCTTCCTGTTTTAGTGTGTCAGATCTTTAAAGCATTATCTGATATCAGCTTGAAATGTGTACATCGTGGGTGTGAGATTCATCAATACGTTCAGATGAACATGCACTTCAGTGCTTGCATATGCGGGCCTGTTAGTTTAATGTGTGCATTTTCTAGACTAATGCACAGCCTTACTTCAACAGGCAGCTTTGCAGATACACAGACCAACATATTATTGTCATACATATACCTCATGCAATGTTTTGTATTTTGGTAATAAAACAAGTTATTTTTTATATATTTGAATGATACCAAAGTAGAGTGAAAATCAGAAAAAACAGAATAATATTTTTTGTAAAACCCAGGAATCTTTTGAAAAAAAAAGTTTAAACTGAAAACGAAGGAGTTTATACATTTTATAATATCTATAACACTACCTGACATGATTAAACTGTACCATTTTCTGTATGGTTCAAAGTAATCCATTTGAGGTACGCAAGTATGGCTCAATACACTTTTGTCCTACCTTATAGCAGCTAAAGTGCAACAAAAAAAATTTGTGGAACCCTCTCAACAAGAAGTAAACAGATTGGGGAGGGTGTTTTTTCACTCTTTTCCACCTTGTTAAAAATAAACCTTTATAAGTCTTTCCAAACTACTGTATGTCATATTCTGGGCCCACAAACAATTATTTAGATCTGACGAAGGGCAGAAGAGAGATTTTCACAGAACAAAGTTCAGGTTTGATACAGTCTTTTCCTTATTTTGCTACTAAATACAAAGTTTTGGCTTTTACAGTAGCTCACATTTTACCTGTGCATGTTAAAGTGCTTTTTACCCAAACACCTTCTTCTGTGCAAACAGAAATATTGTTTCCACCAGCATATTCAAATCCCTTCTCACATGAATACTGCACCACACTTCCAAGACTAGAATTGTGATTCAACACTAGCTCAGCATGTTGTATTGGTGGAGGTATGCCACAGTCTACTTCTGCAATAAAAACAACAGGAAATCAACATGTTCATATTCCTTGAGAAAGAAGCCATTTTCAGATAACTTACACTACACTAACTTGTGACAAATTTACATTTAATTGAGAGTGATACTCTTGCAAAAAAAGGAGACATAAGAATCAAGCCCAATTATGTGCCTAAATTTGCATATGCAACATGACATAATGAACATGCAAATGTCTGATTTGTCATCTGCCCTCTGTCAGTGGATTTGTGCATGTGTAAGGACCAGAATGGGATGACCTAGACCCAATGAAAAAGGAGATGGACCAAAGAATCATACCCTCAGAGGCAATGTAACACCAGCTATCGGCAGAAGCTTCTCGCTCTGGCCTAATTCTGAGAGATACACAGCACCTATGGCTCTCAATATGGTCAATTATTTTAACAAAGTTTTTGTATTTAATTACCTCTCTCATTCAATTTAAATTTTTTGATACCAGGGATTTCAACAGGCTGACAATGCAAATAAAGGGAGTTTCACTGCAATTGCAACAGTAAAAATGGAGGAAAGTAGTTATTTATCATAAAGCACAGTCTCCAAGGGTATTTCTTAACCTCCCTCTCAGTTCTAATTAGGTTATTCATTCCATGAAATCCACTTCCCCTTAAGGCAGTTGAAAATGGAAAGAAATAATAGAATTTTTGTAGCTGTACATGGATTTTTCCTCATTTTAATGGGAATTTTTAATTACATGGAACCTTAAGATCATATTCATCTGAAAGGCATCATTACTGAAACAGACACTTCATTTCCTCTGAAAGTCATCAGTAACCTCAAATGAGTGTTAAAATGTGTTACTGAAATATCTTTAAGCTTTGAGTTGCTTCTTTTTTCTCCTAGCCAAAGCCGTTTCTTTAAAATTTCTCCATTATTCTAATTATCCTTGTGCATTCCAGAGAAAGGCTTTTTTATTTTTAGACTCTCTGGAACAACTACTAGGGCTAAATTCTGCACTTTGGCCTCCCATTGGCCAGCTTGCCTGAGAGTGGACTGCAGATTCATTGTGGATGATCACAGTTAAGATCTTAATCCTGTAGAGATGTATACACCTCGTTAACTTTACACACCATGAGTAGTTGTATTGACTTCAGTGCAACTACCCACAGTGTGTAAAATTAAGCAAGTACGTACATCTCTGCAGAATGGAGGCCTGCGAAACTGTAGCAGTCTCAGGCACATTTTCAGTTTTTAGGGAAAACATGGTGACATTATAAGGTAAAACAGGGATTGGCAATGTTGGCATGCGGGACCGCAGGGTAAGCACCTTTAGCGGACCCCACTGCTCTGTTTACCTGGCGTTTCGCTGACCGCGGCTCCCACTGGCTGTGGCTTCCCGCAGCAACACAGTGCTGGCCACAGCTTCCCACAGCCCCCATTGGACGGAGATGGTGAACCACGGCCAGTGGGAGCCACGGTCGGCGAAACGCCAGGTAAACAAAGCGGCGGGGCCTGCTAAGGGTGCTTACCCTGCGATCTTGCGTGCCAATGTTGCCAATCCCTGAGGTAGAAGAACACCATCATCTGCAACAGACAGCAAATAATGATGTACAGTCTTAGAGATGCTTTTTTGTGCCATTGGGGTAGAGGTGTCACAGAGTGCAATGTTCAGTACAAAAACTGAAGTCTAAAACACCTGTTAATCTTGCACTATATTACTACAAAGGCAGTCTCTAAATCTAGATGATGACTTTGATTATAAGCATCTCTTTTTGAAGTTAATTCTTTGCTAGAGAAAATCCCTTCAGGCCAAAATGTGACACCACGGGTCTAGAAGTCTGTTGCGGCTATTAGTTACAAGAGTGTACAAAACAGGTTGTGATTCTATTATCCTTACTCCTCTGGGAGTAAAGGTGGCAGGATCAGGCCCATATGAAAGGTTTCTTTTTGATCTTCTATATGCTTAAAAAAAAATCCTTGGCTTTTAAAATAAACTTTTGCAGGTCATAAATTCAGTATGCAGACTCTGTAGTTTTGCCAATTTCTTTTTAAAATGAAAAATGAAACTAACATGAAGGCAAAGGAAGAATGTGGTCATGACATCTTGCTGCAAGTTAGCCTGGTGCTTACAGTTTTTAGAACTGCCATGTGTGCACCATGTAAGCCTGACATCCCAACATGTTTTAGATTCACCCCTACAAAGTAAACTAAAACAGGGTTTTTTTAGCCTTCTACCTATCCTAGTTTCTGGACACAAGTTTTACTCCTCAGTGCATTCTGTGCCCAAAAATTAAAATTCTGTGCACAATATTTTAAAATTCAGCAAAATTCTGCATATTTTATTTGTCACATAAATGTGGAGGATCCAGCATGGCACTGTGGAGCACAGGACTGCGCCTGCTCTCAAAACACTCCAGAAACCTGCCCCTCCATACTAAGTGCACCAGGTATGGGCAGGCCGGCTCAGCAAGGCAGGATCCAAGTGTGGAGGGGATCCAGGTGTGGGTTGAGAGGGTACTATGTGGTGCAATCTGGACGCGGGCGGCTGAGTCGGGGGGCTCTGGATGCACAGGCACTTGTTGGGTGTGGGGCTGGGTGCAATGGTAATGGGACTCTACAAGGGGGTCCAGGTGAAGGAGTTTGGTGCTCATTGAGGAGGGGGGTCTGGATGTGAGGGGGATAGGGCTGGGTAGGGGGGTCTGGGTGTGGGGGGCTCAGTGCATGGTCCAGATGCTGGGGGAGTGGGGATCCGGATGCCATGCAGGGGAGGAGGAAGTCCGGACTACCAGCTGAGCCTTACGCAAGGTAGGAGTCACGAGACAGGTCTTCCCCAGTCCTGCCTTCTGCCCCACAGTGGTTTACTTCTCTGTCAGCTGCCCTGGGCATCTGAAACATACTGCTGGGGAGAGTCGCATGACCGCTCTTGTGGCTTCACTTTGCTTCCCTGTCAGAAAGTCATTTTTCTGCAGCGAAGCAAAGAAATCTGCGGAAGACATAAATTCTGCAGATGCACAGTGGTGCATAATTCCCCCAGAAGTAAAGTTTGAAGCTGAATTTAAAACACATCTACAATAAAAAGGCAGAGGATTTCATTACACTCCTACCTTTACATATTAGACTTGGAATTTCCCAGGACCCATTATACATACAACGTGACATATTTCTCCCATTTATGCTGCGGAATCCCTTTTTACATTGATAGTACACTGCACTCCCCAGCTGGGAAATGTTGTTCCAAATCATATCTGTTTTGGGGATTGAAGGTGGTCTGCCACAGTCCGTTACTGAAAAAGATCAAAAATAATTTTCATTAAAACATGTTTGCTAGTCAGTGTTAAGAAATGAGTCAATGTAGTCACTGAAAATGAACTCTTAGGAGCATGTGAAATATAAAATCCATTAGGAAAGACAAAACCATACTGTAAAAATGACATTATGAGATTCTTCTCAATGACCCCTTTTAATCAAAAAACATCTTTTTACTTCTAAACCAAGCATCTAACTGCCAGCCTTGCACATTCAACTTTGGATCTGAAAGTAAACCTGGATTCTTTCCTTCTGGTTCATCACCACAAACAGTACAGATTCTGCATGTTGCCTTTTGCCTTTGCAACAGGACCCTGCAATTGAAACCTCATGAACAAGTCTGTTGATATGTGAGCCAAAAAAGAATCCAGTTCCTTGTCCCACAGCTGTTTTGGTTCTGAAGACATACCCAAAGCAGAAGGTAGTAAAACAAAAACTTATTTTTGTTGTTAAAGTCAGCAAATATGGACTTGGGGATATTCAGGAGAAAGATCTGTTTAGAATAAAATTCAATTATTAGTAGAGTTGGAAGGATTAGATTTGTACTGGTAAATGTCACTAATCATCAATTTCACTGTATACAAACCAAAGAAGAGAATTTCTATCAATAATAATTGAAATTCAAAGATAAACAAAGTAAGAAGAATGCCACCTGAGAACTTATTAGAGTCAAAATCCAGAGATTCGGACTTTTGAATTAGGTTTGTTACAAATGAACTAGAGCAGTGACTCTCAACTTTTCCAGACTATTGTATCCCTTTCAGGAGTCTGATTTGTCTTGTGTACCCCAAGTTTCACCTCACTTAAAAACTATGTGCTTACAAAATCAGATATAAAAATACAAAAGTGTTCACAGCGCACTATTACTGAAAAATTGCTTACTTTCTCATTTTTATCATGTAAATATAAAATAAAACAACTGGAATGTAAATATTATACTTACATTTCAGTGTACAGTATATAGATCAATATAAACAAGTAATTGTTTATATGACATTTTAGTTTGTACTGACTTTTCTTGTGCTTTTTATGTAACCTGTTGTAAAGCTAGGCAAATATCTAGAAGAGTTGATGTACTCCCGACTGACCTCTGCATACCCAGGGGTACATGTACCCCTGACTGAGAACCATTGAAACAGAGAACAAATAGTAAAAACAGGTATGATTTGTTGAGTTAAGGATATTTACTTTGTATATTTTGACATGTGATATTAATAATTTGTGTTTTAACAGCGTACAAATCTTTAACTTTTTGAATCTCAACATCTGTCATTAAATAATCCTCTGGCCCTCCCATATTTTCCCAGAGTCATGAATATTTAAATCAATACAAATTAATACAATACAAAAAATCCCCAAAACACTTAAAAATCAACACAGAATTCAGTTAATATTGGCAGATAATGTCAGTTAAGCCTAATTATTAGTCACTTTTCAGAATAAAATCATACTTTAAGAAACACTTGTTTGAATTTGATATGAAGGGTCTTTAAATCTGATGGAAAAGAACATAAGCTTGCACTGAAACATATTTACCTTCACATGCACCAGTGATATTTTCCCATTTCTGAATTAATGTGCATTGTGAAAAATTCTTCTCTCCACTAAAATGAAACCCTTCAATACATTTATAGTACACCACGCTTCCTAGAGTTGTGGAATTGTCCCAGATCATTTCTGTGTGTGGAATCCACAAAGGTCTGCCACAGTCTATTTCTGGGGGGGAAAAAAGAGATAAGCAAAATTGACAATGGAAACAAGCCAAGACATGTCACAGGGTTTAAAGAAGAGATACTAATTGTTTCCATTATTATTAGGGCTATCGATTTATCACAGTTAACTCACACGATTAACTCAAAAAAATTAATTACAATTAATCACACTGTTAAATAATAGAATACCAGTTGAAACTTATTAAATATTTTGGATGTTTTTCTACATTTTCAAATATAATGATTTATATTATAACACAGAATACAAAGTGTACAGTGCTCACTTTATATTATTATTTTTATTACAAATATTTGCACTGTAAAATGAGAAACAAAAGAAAAAGTGTTTTTCAATTCATCTTATACAAGTACTGTAGTGTAATTTTTTTTACCATGAAAGTATAACTTACAAATGTAGATTTTGTTTGGTTACATAACTGCACTTCAAAACAATGTAAAACTTTAGTGCCTACAAGTCCACTCAGTCCTACTTCTTGTTCAACCAATTGCTAAGACAAACAAGTTTGTTTACATTTACAGGCGATAATGCTGCCTCCTTCTTATTTACGTCACCCAAAAGTGAGAACAGGCGTTCGCATGGCACTTTTGTAGCCAATGTTGCTAGGTATTTACCTACCAGATGTGCTAAACATTCGTATGCCTTTTCATGCTTTGGCCATCATTCCAGAAGACATGCTTCCATGCTGATGATGCTCATTAAAAAAAAGAATGTATTAATAAAATTTGTGACTGAACTCCTTGGGAGAGAATTGTACATCTCCTGTTCTGTTTTAACTTCATTTCATATTATAGCAGTCTCAGATGATGACCCAGCACTTTTGTTTTAAGAACACTTTCACAGCAGATTTGACAAAATGCAAAGAAGGTACCAATGTGAGATTTCTAAAAATAGCTACAGCTCTCAACCCAAGGTTTAAGAATCTGAAGTGTCGTCCAAAATCTAAGAGGGACAAGGTGTGGAACATGCTTTCAGAACTCTTAAAAGAGCAAAACTCAGACACAAAAACTACAGAACCCAAATCAACAAAAAAGAAAATCAGCCTTCTGCTGCTGTCATTTGACTCAGATGATGAAAATGAATATGCGTCGGTCCGCACTGCTTTGGATCGTTATCAAGCAGAATCCATCATTGGCATGAACGCATGTCCTCTGGAATGGTGGTTGAAGCAGGAAGAGATATATGAAACTTTAGTGCATCTGGCACATAAATATCTTGAAACAGCGCCTTCAGCAATGCCATGTGAACCCCTGTTCTCACTTCCAGGTGACATTGTAAACAAGAAGCGGAAGTATTATCTCTTGCAAATGAAAACCCACTTGTTTGTCTGAGTGATTGGCTGACCAAGAAGTAGGACTGAATGGACTTGTAGGTTCTAAAATTTTACATTGTTTTATTTTTGAATGAAGTTGGTTTTTGTACATAATTCTACATTTATAAGCTCAATGTTCATGATAAAAATTGCACTACTGTGCTTGCATGAAGTGAACTGAAAAATACTCTCTTTTGTTTTTATAGTGCAAATATTCGTAATAAAAATAAATATAAAGTGAGCATTGTACACTTTCTACTCTGTGTTGTAAATGAAATCAATATATTTGAAAATGTAGAAAACAGCCAAACAATTTAAATAAATGGTATTCTGTTATTGTTTAACAGAGCAATTAATCGCAATTCATATTTTTAATCACCTGACAGCCCTAACTAAATGCTCAGAGTGTTTGTTCCTTCCATGCCCCCTCCACCAGAGACTGCGGGTGGTGCAGGAGCCAGCTATGACAGCTCCACATCAGGGGAGTCTTTAACTAAGAAGATATAGTTTCTGCTCCCTTTGTACCACCTGAACAGCACAAAGGCAGTGGGGACAGGACTGAGAATCTAATCCTTGGGATATACAATTACTTTTATTCCAGATAAAGGAGAGATTTTCCATTGCAGTAGACATGTTTTGATGATCCCAACATTTGAGAGATTATAAAAGCATCCAGAGGTTTGCTTTCCACTGCCAGGACATTTCATTCAAGCTTTGAAAAAAAAGAACTGCTTTAGACCAGGACAAGAAGAAATCACAGAGGAAAATTTCTATGGGTTATTCAAGTCTCTATGGAGATAATTAGAAAATAAATGTGGTAATAACTTGAAATTGGTTCACTTACTCAGCAATTTTGTGAAGCTTCATAATAAAATGACGGAATTAAAATAATAAAAGAGAAAAAATCAAGTTAATGGAAGAATATAATTTGAAGCTAAAGTACGATTTGAAATCCAGAGTGAATCCAACTTTATTAAAAATGAACAATGGGACGCTATATTAAGAACTAAACCATATTTTTCCTAGGGCACACAGATGGAGGCAAGGAGAAAGCTTAAATTATTAGTTGAAAAGTGGGCTTAAAGTAATTTTGAAGTTGTACCCAGAAACAGATAAACAGAAAAATCAAATAAAGTTCACAGAAGTCATGACCAAAACAACTTACAGTATAAAATCTTTTAGCGGAAATTTTAAAAGAAATATGTAGCACTGGAAAATAATCCCACTATGATAGTTATCTTTCTGTCTCTATCTCGGTAAGCATATATATGCTGTGAAACATTAGAATACGCTTCTCTTCCAGAACTACTGAATTATAAGCAAATGTTCAATCTCAAAGTCTTCAGTCTGTGACTACATTACTGAAGCACAGTGATATGTGACACTGATTTTTTTTAGAAGACTAAGTGAGGTTTTGGACAGGGGGAACTGTAAGCAAGCCTTGCTTCAAGCCATCCCCTCACAGTTATCCGCCATACCCAGGAAGATTGAAATGTACAAGTGAGAGAGTAGTGTTTTCTGTCTAGTAATCAATTAAATGCTTTTTAAGTATCTGAACCCTGAATTAAAACAAAGATATTGAGGCAGATTCCAAAAATAGAGGCACTTTTAGACAGTAAGACTGAAATATTGGCTAAGCACATTCAGGCACAGACTAAACTTGATACGAAAGAACAGAAGAATTAGCTATGCAGAATCAGTTCTGTGAGATATTAATTGCATAGTAATTAGGAGAGTGAAACTGTGCCAACTTAAAGACTGAGTAAAGATAATTAAACATAAAGGAATATCAGTTAATAATAAGAGTTAATAAAGACCCTCTGAGTGGCTCTAAACTAGAATTCTGTCAGATAACTTCTTTTTTGTTTACTCTCATTTTTCACCTTAATATGAACTTGACAGGCCACATCGCTCTATTCATAAAAAATAAAGGGCTTTATGGTGCATGTCAAGTAATGAAAAATAAAATGCTCACATAGTTACTGTTAACAGCTGACAACAGTCTAGACTTGTGACTTTTAAAAGGATCATAAGTGACAGTAATGCTTAAATTTCTAAATAGCATCAGCATCAGATTGTGGGGCTGGGCCAGAAGAGTGAGCAATCCCAGCTGGACTTGCAACATCTTCCAGGTGGCAGCCAACTTAGGAGGGCTGCTATTGGTCAATTTTAGAGCCTCTAAGGATGTGTCTACACAGCAATTAAACACCCACAGCTGACCAGGATCAGCTGACTTGGGCTCCCTGGCCACAGAGCTGTAAACCTGCTGCATAGACATGAAAGGAGGGCCCCGGAGCCTGGACTCTGGCCTGAGCCTGAATGTCTACATAGCAATTTTTAGCCTTTTTTTCCAGTGCAGATGTACCCTAAGGCTACATCTTAAATGGCAAAGAGGTGTATTCTTACACTGAACGACTCGTCTCCATGTAAAATTCTAGTGGTGACAAACAAAGCACAGTTTTATCTTGATGCAGCTACTCAAGTTCATGACCTCAGCTAGCTACATCAAGGTAAAACTATGTCCCTTGTCTACCTCCAGTAGGGTCTGACATTGAAAAAACTCTCACCCTCCCCAGTAGCTAACCATGAAGACATAGCAGAAGAGGTGCCAGGATTGGCTAGAGGGAGGCAGAGTGCTTCCCATTAATAGAGTAACAGGTGTAGGTGATAGGATACCAAAGTAATTCCTGATTTACAACCAGGTCTTGCAAATGCTTAGGCATGAGCATAGCTTCACTCACATGAACAGACCTATATAAGTCAATGGGACTACTCACCTGAGTAACTTTACTCACATACATAAGCAGTTGCAAGATCTGGCTCTAAGCTACATCAGATCCTTAGTTTGTATTAAACCACAGAAATATTTTCCTGCATCTTCCATTAAAACAGGGCTTATTTAAAATATTTAACTTTAGCAAATCCAAACCAAAAAAAATGTTTAGGTGCCAAAGAATCAAAAAGTGAAACAGACTAGCCTAGTTTCATTACCAAGCTGAACAAAATACAGAAAAAGGAAACAAAAAACAGTAGCAAAAGTAGATTTAGGCCCAGATTTTAATGGTATTTAGGTACTGCTGTGCTCAGCTTTGCAAAGCTTTACTGATTTGGGATCCTATATCTCATTTTCAAAAAGGACCTAGGCACTTAGGAGTCTAAATTCCATTGATAGTAGGATTTAGACCAGTGGTCTCAAACTCAAATGACCACGAGGGCCGCATGAGGACGATTGCACTGGCCTGAGGGCCGCATCACCGACAGACCCCCACTCGCTGCCCATGGCCCCGCCCCCACTCCACCCCTTCCATGGGGTCCCGCCCCTGCCCCGCCTCCTCCTCTGAGCACGCAGCTCCCTGCTCCCTCCTGGAAAGCGCTAGGCACCGCCAACATAGGGCTCCTGCGAAGTGCCTTGGCTGGGCCGCTGCAGAGCCCCAGCTTCCAGGCGCTACTGCTGCAGCCTCAAAGAATGAGCTGGAGCAGCACTTCGCAGGAGCCCTCTGCAGCAGCGGCCAGGAGGGGTAAGCCTCCCGCAGATGGAGGCGGGAGGGCAGCGGGAAGCCTGGTTTACCACTCCTGGCCGCCGCTGCAGAAGGCTCGTGCGAAGCGCCGCCCCAGCTCATTCATTGAAGCTGCAGCAGCAGTGCCTGGTAGCTGGGGATTGGCAGCGGCCCAGCCAGGCAGCAGAGAAGCCTCTGCTTCTGGCCCCTCCCTCTTGGAAACTGCTGTGGTGGGCGGGGTGGGGGGCGCCAGGGAGCTTGGTGGGCTGCAGGGAAGGGCTTTGCGGGCCACATGTTTGAGACCTCTGATTTAGACCCTTAAGTAATGAGATGTAAGCTGAGAGCAGACACACCTAAAATACCTTTTAAAAGTCTGGGCCATAGTGCCAGATGCTAAAATGGTGTTAAGCAGTGTAGATTTCTGGAGCTACAGAGATTTACACCAATTGAGAAAGTGACAGTTTTTCAAGTCATTTAGTTTTTATATTTTATGGTCTTATTAACACCACACACAAAAAAACTATTTAACTTATGGCTTTTATGTTGTGAGTGTCCTGTACATGCTGCTAGAGCCTACAGGTGAAATTCTCAACCAGGCAATGGGGAATTCTCATTGATTGTCGCTAAATGGTGACCACTACTGATGGTTATTTCTGAAATAATTTCTATCATCCAGAAATCTGTATGTATATTTTCTTTACCTTTGCACACCAGATCAGCACCTTCCCATTGTCCTTCGGCATTACACACTGCAGTCTTGTTACCACTTTCAATAGCATAACCAGGTAGGCAATTATAAGCAACTTCACTTCCATAGGTGGTCCTCCTGAGAGGAGCTGAATTTGCATTCAAGACAGAAGGTGGGACCCCACAATCTACAGCTACAAGCAAAGATGGAAGGCGGGGGAGAGAAAAACCACATGAGGACATTAGAAACACAAGAACATAAGAGGTTCATGGCTCCAGCATGAGGACTTTCCATTTAAAACAAGAATCTAAATGAGTTCACATTTTTAAAAACATGCTCTGCTACACATTGTTTGACGTGTAACACAACTCCATTGTACTGAATCTGCATTACACAAAGGCATAAAATACAGCAGAAGGTGGCACAAAAGAGTCCACCTCCTTAATCCAATGCCCAGCACTTACTTGTTTTTAGTGTAAGCCTTAAAAAAAGCGGCTAGGGAAGACTATCATATTTAGGAAGTCTCCTCCCCTCCTGTTAGAGTGAAACAGACTGTCCTCATTTCTTCCTGGACACTATCATCATGCACAAAAATGCCCCCTACTCTCACAGAACTATGCTGTAATTTCAAAACAATCCTGATCATTAACTCCAAAAGGAGGTTATAGGCTTCCAAGACAAATTACATCCTCAGCCACAGGTTTAAATCAGAAAAGAACAAAGGAGCTGTGCCATTTAAAATATCCTGATATGAAACCTGGTTCTGTGTTTGTACAGCACCTTGCACAAAGGAGTACTGGTCCATTACTAGAGCTCCTAGACATTACAGTAATACAAATAATTAATAATAAAACAGCAGCAGCATGGGATCACGGCCTGGTGTGAGATCTGGCAAAGTTGAACTAATACCCACGGTAATTCATCATAGGAAAATATTTTGAAATCTAAGCTGCAAAGCTGAGATGGACTTCACAGGTTTGCAATCCTTTGCTGACTAAAGATATGGAGCTGCAATTTTAATTGATACTGGAGAAAAGAAGAAGTGGTAAGACAAAGAAGTATTTATTTCAAAGTTCAGATTAATTGCTATTTATGGCCAAAATAATCCCAAATAAACCCAGAGTAGCTTATTCTTGCACACAGCACAGTATGTTAACTAATGTTGGCTAATTTATTATTTTATTCCTCTTTCTTAGGCTTGTTTTATCCACTTGATCTTATTCACCAGCTATTTATCCCACTCTTCCTTTCCCCTTGAAGCAATTTGATTATGCAAATAGGATGTGGCAGATTTCTCCTTTACTATATCACCTTCCTGGCATTTTTCAAGTCACTGACCTTGCACTCAAACCACTTCTGAGAGACAACAGCGATCTAGAGCCATTGTCAACCTTATCATCCAAGCATCAATGAGACACGTTGAATTTGCAAAACATAAAGGTAACACATAGAGGGCTACAACTTGGGAAACTCAGAACTGTAGGTCAGTGTAGGTACCTGATGGATCTGATTGTATCTGTTAGCATGATTAACATCCACAGGCTCTCACCTTTGCATGAAACAGTGTTCCCAGATGAATGAAAAACCTCTGTTCCATTTTCTGGTCTATATCCTTCCATACAGTAACAGTCGTAGCTTCCGACAGCGTTCACGCATCGTCCCCCGACACCACACAGACCTGACACCTGGCACTCATCTATATCTAGAAACCCAGACCAAACGTTACAATCTTCTTAAGTGGTTTTATTTTTAGGGTCCAATCCTGCAACGTTCCAAGTGTAAGCAGTGTCAGGAATGAGATATATTCTGACATCTGGTGGCGAACTATGGGAATTGCAGTGAGCCTTGCAAAATAAGTCTGGGGCTGATCAATTTGCATAGACACACCCACTGCGCCTAGCCTGAGCCCACAGCAGCCCACATGGCCACTTCGGCTGATGAGGGAGCCCCAGTTTCTATGTTATTGGGGCAGGAATGATAAAGTGATGTTACTGTGATTATGTGAATGAAGGACTATGGACATGTACTTGGCCCTTGTTATGATGGAGGGACTCGCCATCATCTAGGTAGCACTCACTGGGCAAGGGCCATGCGTTTTCAGAACACTGTGAGATTGAGAGAGGTGATGGACAAGCACCTATACCTTTTGGTGAGGGTGCTGTCTGAGGGCTTCCCAGGCCTATTGCACCCTGCCTCTCTCCACTGTGGAATGTCAGAATTGAATTTTGCTTCTATTAGGAGCCTGGTTCCAGGCTGCTGAGCTGACAATTGCTTTGGGCTCACTGGTGCACCTGTACTAAGGCTCCCCTACTGTGAGCTGAAATCACTTAAGAGCTAAAGAAATCACTGAGTGCTGTCTTAAGTAGGGGGGACCTGGAAAAAGTGCAGAGTGGCTGGTGCAGCAGAGCAGTCTGTGTGTCGGCTAGCAGGACGGCTAGCGGAGTGACTGGTGCAGCAGAGCTGTCTGTCAACTAGCGGAGGCGTTGGTGTTGCAGGCAGAGTGACCGGCGCAGCAGAGCTGTCTGTCTGTCACCTAGCAGAGGCGTGGGTGCTGCGGGCAGAGTGACCGGCGCGGCAGAGCTGTCTGTCTGTCACCTAGCAGAGGCGTGGGTGCTGCGGGCAGAGTGACCGGCGCGGCAGAGCTGTCTGTCTGTCACCTAGCAGAGCAGCTAGCGGATCAACGGGCAGAGCGGTTCGTAGGACAGCCAGCGGAGCGGAGCGGAGCAGAGCCGATTGCGGTGAGAGCTGCAGCGGAACCTCACGGAGAGGCGGCGCAGTCGGCCTCGGACCACGTAAGGTGCCCCGTGCCCTACCCTCCATCTCCACCCAGGCTGGAGGTAAGACTCTGCCAATTGACTTTTGAACTCTGCACGGACCAAGGACAGAGACTCTTGGGCTGTTGGACTTCTGGGACTATTGAGTGACTTTTTGGGGTTGTGGAACTCAAGAGCCAAAGGGAAGGCCACGGCCTATTTGTTGGGAGGGGGGCTTCTGGTTCATGGTTTGGTTTATTAACCTTGTTTGTGGTGTTTCCCCAATATAATGCCACATTGTTTCTCCCTGTTATTAAAAGGCTTTGGTACACTCAGACTCTGTGCTTGCGAGAGGGGAAGTATTGTCTCTTACAGACGCCCAGAGGGGTGGTATATGGTTGTCCCAGGTCACTGGGTGGGGGCTCGAGCCGGTTTTTGTATTGTGCTATTGGAATGGAACCCCTGGATACTGAACCCGGCCCTTGTTGCTGCCAACTCTGATGGGCAGAAGGGTTACACAAGTGTATCCTAGAAAGTATAAAGCGTCCACAACTCCTGCTAGCCTCACTGGCAGATGCAGGGGCTTATCTACTTCTGGGACGTGCTCAGCACCATAGAAGTTTGGGCCCTTACACACAAAAATCTATAACTTTACTATCAGTTTTAATTACTACATGGAAAACAGACGTTATCGCCTCCAGTCTACTTCATGCTACTCACCAGAAAATACCCAGTAGTATCTGTATTTTTGATCAATTAAAACTGAATAGTCATTGTGCCATAGAAGTTCACCCTTCAGCTGAAGGAGAATATTCCACAGTAAACAAAAAAATAATAAACTGACAAGGAAAAATAGGGCAGTGGAAAGAAGGAATATCATCCCATTGTCTTAATTTCAGGTTTCCTTTTGCCAGCAAGGCTTTTGTACAAACCGAGCTTCATATCAATAATTCATATTAACAGAACAAGAATGAGTGGAAGACAGCAGAAAACATAATGGGACTCACTCGCAGTAATAAGAACTAGATATGGTTGCAAGTGCTTGCAAGTTTGGGATGTACATTAGCTGCAGGTGTCCAATAACTGCTTTTGTGTACTTTCAAAAATAAAATCTTAATGTGATTGCAAAGAAACGTCCATGTTTGTCACAGAAAATAGATTATGAAGTGCCAGATTCCTAGCATGTGAGCCTAGTTGTTGTATTTACCTGTACAATATGAGCCATCATTGGGAATAAATGTCTTCTTGTTGTTAGAGGGATGGTATCCTCCAAGACAAATGCAGTAAAAACTTCCATGTGTATTGTGACATGATGTATGCTCGCCACAGATCTTGCTCGCTCCAATCTGGCATTCATCTTTATCTGTTGGTACGTTCAAAACATGTCAGAGATTAAAAATCAAATCAAATCTGTCGTTGTCAAGCAGTTAGACTTCTCCTTACCATGTTTTTTTCTAATTTGTTAACTCTGTAAACAATCACCCATCAGCTACTGTACTTAGCCTATATTAGAACAACAGTTGCAATCGTCATTGTCACTGGACGTCACTAGTTCACTTATTGCTCCATCCACGTGTGATACACAATATTAAAAGGGAGCCAAGGTGGGCGAGGTAGTATCTTTTATTGGCCCAACTTCTGTTGTAGAGAGAGATGAGTTTTCAAGCTGCACAGAGCTCTTCTTCAGGCTGTACAGCTCAAAAGCTTGTCTTCTTCACCACCAGAAACTGGTCCAATAAAAGATATCCTACCAACCTTGTCTCTCTAACATCCTGGAACCAACACAGCTACAATAACACTGCATATATTCAAGAGACAGTGCCAACTTCATAATTATATATTGGAAAGACACAACATATGTTTATTAACACTACCTACGAATATTAGAACTGGGAGAATTTTAAAAATTATAATCTAAGATGAGAGAACTGGAAAATCAGTAAAATCCATCACAGTTTTGTTTATAGTCAGTTTCATTTTCTGCTTCTCAGTGAAGTAATGATTGGGATGCTAACGATGAATGGGAGTTTTTGTTTTTAAATTTCCACTGAAAAACACATTTAAAACGTGTTTAGGTTTTGTGAAAAAATGTGGGTTTTTTTTCAGAACAGATTTTGGATCAAGTTTAAGTTGACAGTCTCCAAGTCAAAAGTCTTAGAATTTAAAAAGCAAGATAAATGTGTATCACAAGTATTTGTTTTGATAGTTTACTGGCTACAAATCACTTATTTTAAATGCAATTGATGACATTCAACCCAACATTCCCCACCCCTCCTATTGTTAACAGTTTTTAAAAAAGTATCTGTCAGCATTTTTGATTTTGGAGCAACAGTCAAGTATGAACATGGGTTTTATGCTAAGAACTTGGTATCATCATCCAGGACCAAATATTCTGATAAGGACTTGTCTGCATTGTTTGCTCATGTTTGGCAACCCAGAGTTTAAACCTATAGCACATTAGCATGCTGCACATTAATTGGCCTTGTAGACCACACTGCCACACACAGAAAGTTCCCCAGTGCACTTTCACTGCAGAGCAGTATGCCATAGTGCGCTGCAGAACATCTGGTGCCTTGTATCAGACTCCACCTGGCACTTAGTGTGGGGCAGGCTAAAGCATTGTAGATTTACATCCTGGCTTGCTGCATAGTAACAGACGGTGTAGACAAGCCCTAAGATTGTTAGCAATTGCACACACTCATAAATCATAACCTACCTTGACAATGAGTCCTCCCATTACCCACAAATCCATAGTTACAGATGCAGACGTTTTTGCCTTCTTTTTGCTGACATGTGGCGTTAGCATGGCAAGTGGCACAGATATCTGGGACTGAACTATTTGTTGCAGCTTAAAGAAAATGAGTAAAAAAAAAAGGCAATAATTTAGTTTGTGGATCAGCTCAGTGCACAGGGAAGGCAGCATTTAGAGTTTAATAAATAGATTATTTCAATTCAAAGGATTCAATCTAAAGTTTCAAGTTCCATGTCGTACCCTGGTTTGAAGCAAAACTTTGGCCCATTATAAACAGCCCAGGCTAAGAAAACTGGGAGAAAAGAGAATGAACTGAACATCAAAGTACAAGGAACACAACATTAAGTAGACATTGCTAAATGAGACTAGTTAGCACAGAGGTGGGCAAACTACGGCCCATGGGCCACTTGTGGCCCGCGAGCTGTTTTTATCCAGCCTGCGAGCTCCTGCCGTGGGAGCGGGACCAGTGGTGCCACTCTCCTCAGCAGAGGGCGCCCCCGAGAGAGGGCCGGCTGCTGGCTAGGTGTGCCGCCCGCACAGTGGGGCTGGCACACCACCAGGGACAGCGGCCCCGCGGCAGGTCAGCTGGGCATGCTGCAGGAGACATCGGCCCTGCGGCAGGCCAGCCGGCTGGGCGCACTGCGGGGGACAGTGGCCCCGCGGCAGGCCGGCCGGCTGGGCACACCGCGGGGGACAGCGGCCCTGTGGCAGGCCAGCCGGCTGGGCGCACTGCGGGGGACAGTGGTCCCGCGGCAGGCTGGCCGGCTGGGCGCACTGCAGGGGACAGCGGCCCTGTGGCAGACAGGCCGGGCACACTGCAGGGGACAGCGACCCCGCAGCCTGCTGGGCACGCAGCTGAGAGAGTGGGGCTGGTGGGCTGCCCAGAGCCTGGGACAGTGGCCCTCGGCAGGCCGGGCGCCGCCTGGAGAGCGGGGCTGGCCCATGGGTGGCTGGGCATGCTGCCCCCGACAGCAGGCCCATGGCTGGCTGGGCGCACCACCTGGAGCCCGGGACAGGTGGCCCGCGGCTGGCCGGGCGCTCCACTTGGACAGCGGGGCTGGCGCGCCGCCCGGAGCCCGGGACAGCTGGCCCGCTGGTGGCCGGTGCGCCTTGAGCCCGGGAGAGCTGGGGTGGCGATCTGCCCAGAAGAGCGGGTCCATGGCTGGTTGGGCACTCTGCCCCTGAGCTGGCCGGTGGCTGGACAGGCGCTCCGCTTGGAGCCCGGGAGAGCGGCCGGCGGCTGGCCAGGCGGTATGCCTGGAGCCCAGGCGCATCATGGCTGGCGCTCATCCCAGGAGAGCAGGCTTGGCAGATGGCCCCCCCTCACCTTCCCTTCCCCTCTCCTCCCCTGCAGCTTTGGAGATCAGGACTGCTGTTTTGCTGGTCTTTGCTCTTCAGTGATGGGCAGTCATTTTTAGCACCATCTTCGGGGAAGATTCTGCAGGCAGAACTCCACATTCTTAAGGTATGATCTCATCACCCCTTCAACAGAGTTTATTTGAATATCTCTAAATTGTTAATTTCATGAGCATTCATGGCCCACCATGAGGTTGTCGGGATGCGGGAAGTGGGAGGGGCTCAGAAAGGGGAGGGGCCAGGCTACCCGGCCCTCCATACAGTTTCGCAATGCCGATGTGGCCCTCGGGCCAAAAAGTCTGCCCACCCCTGAGTTAACACAGTCCAGTTAATAATGTTTATGAGTTTCACATTTAAACCAGGTTATGCAAACCAGTCATGTTACACAGTTAATCCACAGAGTTGTATTACTTTTTGTTTCAGAAGGTGGAGGAGGTAACCAGTGGCACAGACATTTTACACCTGAGACTGACTAACAAGGTAGAATTGGTTACCAATCTAAAGATTGACAGCAATTTGGATGAAAGTGATCATAAAACGATAGACTTCATGAATTAAGGACAGAAAGGAGAGCAGCAGAATAAGAATAAAGGACTTCAAAAAAACTGACTTTAACAAACTTAGAGAACTGGTAGGTAAGCTAGAAGTTCAAGAGAGCTGGCATATTTTCAGAGAGTCAATATTAAAGGAACAACAGCAAACTATCCCGATGGGAAGGAAAGATAGTAAGGGGCCAATATGGATTCATCGGCAGCTCCTTAATAACATGAAGAATCAAAAAAGAATCCTAAAAAAAAAAAGTAGTGGTAGCCGTGTTAGTTTGTATCAGCAAAAACAACAAAGCACATTAGAGACTAACAAATGTATTTAAGCATAAGCTTTTGTGGGCTAAAACCCACTTCATCAGATGCATGGAGTCTGCCTCCCCCTGCTCCTGCACCCCGCTTACCCCATCTACCATAGAGCTGAGGGGACACATAATGGAGAGCAGCTGCAGGTTTGTTGATCTAATTAACCAGGCAGTGAGTGTGCTTTTGACCCCACTCTTGATCCTTAACTGAAATGCACATTTCTCTCTCTCAGAGTGTGTGTTTCTGCCCTCCCTTCTTTCCTGTTGCATTCTAGAGTGTGAGAGTTAACCCTTGAGGGCTCAGCAAATTGCTAGATCATTTAGCACAGTGGTTCTCAAACTTTTGTATTGGTGACCCCTTTCAAATAAAAGCCTCTGAGTGTCACCCCCCCTTATAAATTAAAAACTCTTTTTAATATATTTAAAACCATTATTAAAGCTGGATGCAAAGCGGGGTTTGGGGTGGAGGCTGACAGCTCGCGACCCCCCATGTAATAACCTCATGACCCCCTTAGGGGTTCTGAACCTCAGTTTGAGACCCTCTGACTTAGCAGTAAGGCATTCCCTGGGAAATATCCCATCCTCTGACTTCTCCACCTCAACCAAGCTTCACAATCATCATCACTGTGTACCAGTATTAAATTGTTTGTTTAAAAATTATACTCTGTGTGTCTGTGTGTGTGTGTATATATATACACACACTCACACACACACACATATATATATACACACGCACACACACACGTGTATATATAATAGTCTTTTGTCTGGTCACAAAAATTTCCCTGGAACCTAACCCTCCCTATTTACATTAATTTACATGGATTCGTTTAACATCGTTTTACTTAAAGTCATATTTTTCAGGAACATAACTACAATGTTAAGTGAGGAGTTCCTGTATATGTTTTTTGAGATGGGGCAACCACATCTGTATGCAATAGTCAAGATATGGACGCACCATGGATTTATAGAGAGACAATATGATATTTTCTGTCTTATTATCTATCCCGTTCTTAATGATTCCCAACATTCTGTTTGCTTTTTTGACTGCCGCTGCACACTGAGTGGATGTTTTCAGATAACTATCCACAATGATCTCCAAGATCTCTCTCAGTTGAATGGTAACAGCAAATTTAGACCGCATCATTTTATATGTATAGTTGGGATGATGTTTTCCAATGTGCATTACTTTACATTTATTAACACTGAATTTCATCTGCCATTCAGTTGCCCAGTCACCTAGCTTGAGAGATCCCTTTGTAGCTCTTCACAGTCTGATTTGGAATTCACTAACCTTTAACAGCCATTATCTTTGAGGATTGATGGAGGATGGATGAGGTCCCAGGGAACTGGAGGAGGGCAAAAAAGGGAACAAAGAAGTCCTGGGGAATTACAGACCAGTCAGCCTAACTTTGATATCTGGAAAAGGGAGTTTACTTACCTGTACAGTAACTGATGTTCTTTGCGATGTGTAGTCTCTATACATATTCCCACAGTGCGCATGCAACAGAGAATTTTCTAGTCAGCTGTATTCCACAGGGTGGCCCATTTGTCTCTCCCTACCTCACATAACCACGGAACTGCCCTGTCGCATCTAGTTCCTTCACTACCACTTGTGACATCCAGACTCCAAAGCAGCAGGGATGGTGGGCAGAACTGACAGAAGCAGAGCCTTTTGGGCAGAGTAACAGAAGTAAACGCTGCCATGATACGCAGAGTGTTGAAGAGAGCCCTGAAGGGCAACACCTGGCATCAGTAGCGGCTGTGGTCTAACAGAATCCTCCAAAAGTGCCTGTCCACCAGGTGAATTGCAGTGTGGAAGTACATATCCTTGAGGTCAAGAGCAGCATACCAGGCTTTCTGATCCAAGAAGGGAAATGATGGACGCAAGGGAAACCGACCTGAACCTGAGCTTCTTGGCAGATGTTCAGTCCTCACAGGGGTCCGGTATTGGTCAAAGTCCCCTCCCTCACCCTCAAGCCAGTTTACTTAGGGCTAAGAAAGTAACATGAATAGAACCCTCTTCACCTCTACTGAGAGGGAATGTTCTCTATAGCACTGAAAGTGAGGGTGGCCTGCACTTCCTGTCAAAGCAAATTCTTGGGAAGAGTCTCTGAATGGGGATTTGGAGGAGGGATGGTTGGGGGAAGGAAGAGAGACACAATGGTCTAAACTCTCTGGACCACCTCCAGGGCCCAGTAGTCTGAGGTGATACTAGACCAGGTCCGTTGGAAGGCATCAGATGGTTGCTAAATAGAGGGGAGGTCTTGAATCACAGGCAGAGTGGTGTGCTGTCCATAGACATGATGTCAAACCTCTGCCCGGTCAGCACCAATGAAGAGTGGTGTGACTGGAAGTAGATCCTGTGGCGGGATTCCTCCCTGAGGATCTCTGCCGGCAGGTGGATGGCTCGAGCTGTATGAAATGTGAGGACGACTGCTGGTGCAGCTGATAAGGGTGGAACCAGAAGTGCCTCCTTTGGGAGGCTGTGACACACATCCCCAGTGATCTGAGGGTTGATGTAGAGTCTTGCAGGGACTTCATTGCCTCACGTCTCCTCTCGTGAAAGAGTGAGCAGCCCTCAACGGGTAAGTCTTCAATTGTTGCCCGCAGTTCTCGAGTGATAGCTCTGAGACCAGCCAGAAGGAGCACTGCTTGGTGCTTGCTGTTGCCATTGTCCTGGAAGCCGTATCCGCGGCATCCAGTGCTGCTGGTAGCATAGTTCTCACTACCATGCGCCCCTCCACGAGGATCGTCTGGAACTGGAACTTGTCCCCGCAGCCCTGTGGTATCTTGTCAATAAATTATTACCACACACTTCAGTTGAGGTGGTCATAGTTTACTAGGACTGTCTGATAACTAGGGAACCTCATCTGAAGGCTTACCGTAGAGTATTCCTTTTGGCTGAGCAAGACAAGGTATTTAATCTCCTTGTCTTTTGAAGTCAACTTCTGGTGGCCCTGGCGAGTTCTCTCATTAGCCGCCATCACCCTCAGGGACCCCAGTGCTGGGTGGGAACAGAACTGTTCAGATCCAATCACTGGGATCTGGTCCCTCCTATCTACTCATTTCAATGTTGTTGCCACTGACATTGAAGCCTGCTAGATTCCAAAAGGTCCTCACTGATTGAGACTGCAACATGCCCTGACACTGACAAGCATCAAGCATCCAGGCATTTGTGTGGCACTTTTCGCATCTCTTCTGTGGATATCTCCAAGGCTCCTACCACCAACTTCATGAGGTCATGGAAAACCATATAGTCCTTTGGGGTAGTGGTCAGCCAGTCCCATGCCGAGCTATTGTCCGGAAATGACAAAGTCCTGGCCAGGATCACACTCTGGTCATCTTGAGCCAGCACAGTGGCTGCTGTCTCCAGGCTGCACGCACAAGTCCACAGCAGAGATGAATCCAGTGCCTGGGGCAGGGTGACATTTTGCACCTCGTGGGCTGGGCCAGGATAAAACTGCAGCCTCCATAGGGGCCATAATCACAGGGTGCAGGGGTCCACAGCAATGGGAATCAGCGGTATCAGCATTGGGTCAAGCCTGTGCCATCCAGCATCCTCGGACACGGGTAGGTACGCCAAGCCCCCTTTGGAGACCCTGAGACCTGCCTGGGGAAGACTGGAAAACAGTTTTCTGATAGGGGAGGTTCTCGCTCCATAAGTGTATGGGGGGGCTTGACCAGGGAGCAGGAAGGAAGCCTCAGAGTGACTAAGGCTCTAACAGCCGAAGGAGTGCCAGTACTATGTCCCAAAGAGGTGAAGCACATAACAAGCGATGCTATAGAGAATGTACAGGCAGAGATAATAGGGCAGCCAGTGCTGGAGTGAGCTCCTCTTGGTACCATCTCAGACAGTGACTGCTCCCTGCCTCAGTACCAAAAGGCTAACACTGACACTGCTGTGATGTATGTGACCTCCCTTACGGTGGTGTCTGCTGGCCTGGTACTGGCTTCAGTGCTCAGGGAGCTTCTCTGAAGCTCTGGAGGCAGCTTTAATGTTCAAGAGTTTGGTAGTCCTCTGAAGCCTTGCAGTCAGGCCCCAGGAGGGCGAGCTTCACCTCTTCTCTTTGGAGGCCTTGAACTCAGAGTCCAACTTGTCCTTATGCTTTCTAGAAGAGGAAGCACTGGCGTAAGTGAACGCTTAGCCACTGCAGATGCCAGTGCTGACCTCGATTGCCAGTGTTGTCCCAAGAGCCCTCACTCTTGGAACATGGGCTCAGAGTCCAGCCTCATGACTGCTCCACTGAGAAGGCTTTTTAAAAGAGTCTCTCTGTAGCATAAGCTTCATCTTGAAAAGGACCTTCATATCTTGTAACCTTCCAGGATATGTCCCTTTCCTAGACACAACAGTCAGGTCATGTGTCCATCACATGATGGACAAATTTTAAAATTTTAAAAATCAGATTTTTTTATTTAAATCAGATTTTTTTGATAAAATGCTTTTTAAGGAAAAACCTACCTATAGACCATTTTAATTAAGACACATTACAGCTCAAAAATATCTCATCATGGAACAGGGAGTATAAATTCTAATTTTATAGTATGAGACAATATAGTCATGTAATGTTTAAGAAATGTTTTGAAAATGAGTTCCAATAGTTCATGGATTAGGGACCCAATTTTATGGAGTTCCAGGGGCTTCTGTATAGATTATTAGGTTAATCTTTCTCTCTACCCAATGGGACTCAGTGCTCAGTCTAGAAGATACCATCAGAGATGCTTAGTTTTGTAGGTCTCAAACTGTGGATTTGTGTCTCTAGAGATAACATGCTTGTTAACAGCACAAATGTTTTTAAATAAATAAATAAATATATAGAAAATAAGAGAAATAACAGACCTCAACCCTATTGTCCCTCTGCAAATTTGTTTACACGGAGTCAACCCCTTACATCTCTCTAAAAGTTTCAAAAAGTTTAATGAATAGAAGATTGTTGGAGATGGAATAGATCTGGACAAGGAGAAGAAATCTGGAAATAAATGTAATGTTTAAGAAAAGTTTCGTAAATGTTTGCCACTGAATGTTCACTAAATCTGTAGTGCGACAAAAGCAAGCCTCTCATGTCCACTAGCTAGCTCAGTTCATTTGCCTGAACACACAGACACTCCTGTGACCATAAATAGGGAGAAAATACAAACTCAGAAAAATACTCCAAATAGTTCCTCTTAGATCCCTCTCGCTGCATGATGGCTTAAGCTTCTTCTGAAGATCCAGTGTGTTTTAGTCATCTATTATGTATTGTGTGTGTTACAGAAGCACCTCATAATATTATTGTTTATATTGTCTGGTATAAGTGGCTAGTATTAGAAAATTCTACAGGGCTACTTGCCCAGGACAAGTAATTTTCTTTTGATAGGTCAACGAACTATTTTTTCCTCATTATCATCATGATATAGAATAGAGGAGTAATCTTTCCAGGGTTAGTAAATTTCTATTTCAGTTTTGCAAGGGTGAACTAAATCATGGCATTTGTATTCTGAGTGATGTTCTAAACAAAACCATAATGCAGACTTTTAGACAGCTTCAGCATGAGTTTGACATGCCTGAACATCAGACTGACAAAAGTTCCTTTACTATAGTAAAGCAAAAATGTAAAACAGCTCTTGAAAACCATTCAGTCTGTTTTATACTAAATCAATTAGGCGAGAGTCTTCATGAGACCTCCAATACCTCTATAGCATCACACAACTCCCTAGAATGCACACAAGCCTGAAGGATCTTTCTGACAATGATTCAGTATAACTATATCATATGCAGATGGATAATTTTGAAAATACATTTTCTATGGTATCTTGATAGGTCTTCATACCAGGGCACTTCAGTTTAATATTATTCACCGTATACACTGGGATCTGACTGAGTCTCCTGTACAGGCTGTCATGAAAACCTACTGCACAGGATTATCTGGGGAGCTCAAAAGAATTATCTTTGCTCACAATTCTGAGAAATCCCTTTGAACTCTAGTTGTGTTCTAATCTAGGCAGTACCTGCCAACTTTCTGAACTTTCCATTACAGCACTTCGATGGTCACTTAGTGCCATTTTGACAGGCAACAGATTATACTGACTACCTGAAAGGCCCAGATCATATCAAGTACTGATTCCCTTACAGAGTTTGCAAAATATACCTGTGATGGGTTCGGTCACAGAGATTCCCTTGGGAGGCACCTGAGGCGCTAAGACTACCTCTGAGGCTGTTTACTCTGCCAGCTTGGGACTCCAGAACCCTGCCTTGGTGAGACAGACATGTTAGCCTGATACAACATAGACCCAGGGTCTGGGACATGCCCCCAAAGCTGCAGATTTTAACAAAAAACAGCTCAGCAGGTCACCTCTCCAGCAACCAGACACCCAGTTCCCAGTGGGATCCAAACCCCAAATAAATCCATTTCACTCTGTAAAAAGCTTATACAAGGTTAACCCATAAATTGTCCACCCTCTATAACACTGATAGAGAGATATGCCAAGCTGTTTGCTCCCCCAGGTATTAATAACTTATTCTGAGTTTATTAATAAACAGAAGTGATTTTACTAAGTATAAAAAGTAGGATTTAAGTAGTTTCAAGTAATAACAGAGGGAACAAAGTAAGTCACAAAGCAAAATAAAACAAAACACATAAGTCTAAGCCTAATACATTAAGAAACTGATGGCAGGTAATATCTCACCCTCAAATGTTCCAATAAGCTTCTTTTACAGACTAGACTCCTTTCTAGTCTGGACCCAATCCTTTTCCCTGGTACCACCCTTGTTAGTTCCAGCAGACATCTCAGGTGGCAAGCAGAGGCTTTCTCATGACTGCTCCCTTTGTCCTGCTCCCCCCCCTTTTATAGCTTTGGCACAAGGCAGGAATCTTTTGTCTCTGCAGGTCCCCACCCCTCCTTCTAAATGGAAAAGTACCAGATTTAAGATGGATTCCAGCATCATGTGACATGGTCATCTGTCTTGTGAGACCCAAGCCTCCATTCTTTCTAGGCTAGCCCACACTTACACAGGAAGGTATGCAAGTAAACAGAGCCATTTACAGTTCACTGATTCTGAAGCACCATTAATGGCTTCCACTTAATATGTGTACATCAGTAATACATATCTGCACATAATACATTATATCTTATTATCCTAACTCCAGGCATAGAAATAATACATGCAAAGAAATGGGATGAACACACTCAGTAGCTTATAAGCTTTATAGTGATACCTTACAAGAGACCTTTTCCATAAAGCATATTCCAGTTGCATCATATTCACATTCATAAGCATATTTTCATAAAGCATATGGAGTGCAACGTCACAATTCCTTTTTTGAGAGCCAGTGAACTGCACATCTACGAGTAGATCTAATAGCCCATATATGTGGACCAAAAGCAGAAAACTTTCTACATGGCTAACCATTACTTTTACACTGAATAGGTTATACCAGCCATTAGTACTTCAGCAACTTGCATATAAACCTGCAGTACTTTGTGTTACTGACCAACTCTGAATGGACTACTACATTAGCTCTATCTAATAGTATTTCCTTTTTGTGATTACTTTCTTTTCTACATTCTGACTATTTATTTTTTGTTTCTCAGGCATGCCTATACATACCTTCAAAAGGGTGTTCTAACAACATAACATGCACATTCTAATATTCTTAAATCTTCATTTGAATGTAGACAGCTGGAATGTTTGTTAAACTATATATATTTCTGTATAA
Source organism: Dermatemys mawii (assembly GCA_007922305.1). Taxonomy (NCBI): domain Eukaryota; kingdom Metazoa; phylum Chordata; order Testudines; family Dermatemydidae; genus Dermatemys; species Dermatemys mawii. The sequence goes on along the minus strand of ML677392.1, from coordinate 1,682,870 downwards.
ATGTTGTTCATAAAAATAACTTTAAGAATACTGCTCTTAGAAGAATGGCTTGTAATGAAACCATTCAGAAATGTGGTCATAACTTCTGAATCATCTAGATGGCTCAGAGGCACGGGACATATACTATTTATCATAATTCAGTATGAACTTTATATATACTAGAAGCTAGAATTGTGTAATTCGTTCCTGTACTTTTTATTTTATTCATAATAATTTTGCTCTATGTGTTTCTTTTTTTGCATGACTTATATATATATAAATATATATGATATATATTGATAATATTTTTATTAGGTTAATTATATATGTAATATAGTTATAGTCATAGTTATATATATAATTATAATTATATTTGCTTACTAGATACATGAGATTAACTTTGCTGTTAGGGATGGTATAATTCCTATGAAAGGATGAACTGAATGTACAGTTAATTAATTTTCAAACATCTCTTCTTAAGTGTTCTGTGCATTTCTGAGTACAGTTTCTAAACATATAAAGATAGCCTCAAGGGGAAAGCGGATGAAAAATGTAACCAGTTTTTCACATGTTTTCTACACTGCCATATCATGCTATACAAAAAGTGCCTCTTCAGCTGCAGTGTTGTTTTTTTTACTCAGTGCATTTCAAAAACATTTTAAATTCTTTTGAAATACCACAAAATTCCTACTTCTAAGATACTGCCTTTATAAATTATTTGGTTGGGTTGTTTTTTTAACCAAATGAGCATGGGAAGCAAAAACATATTAATATGTACAGTATTTGCAACCAATGTGCATTAGAAAACTAACTTAAATTAGAAACAGCTATAGCAAAACCTATATCTCAATCTGCTGATAAGAAACGGAATTTTTTCCTCAGTTTGCTGTTACTGTAGATAAAACTGCTTATTTTCTCATCCTCTGTATCCGATAATAAAGTTGTATCATTTGCTCGCCCCTTGCAATTTCCATATACTTGCTCGGAAAAAAAAAAAATTCACCTTTCCACTTCAATCTAGTCAGTGACCTCCACGGAAAGCAGCTGGATACAGGACTTAATCCAGTCCCTACTGAAGTCAGTAAGAAGATTCCCATTGGCTTCAGCAGGAGCTAGATTAGGACCATAAAGATCTGGAACACAATGAGATCAATAAAATACATCTGATCATCATTAGAAAACCACCTCCCATGAACAAATACAATTAAGTGTCCTAAGGTGAAACATAGACAGTTCACTATATATATTAAAAAATAATAATAAATCAAGGAAGTACTGCTATGAAACACATTACAAACTGAAATACATATTTATTTATGTTCATTTATTGCCCACCTCTGAAAAGAGGTGTACTTCACCATATGGCATGAAGAACCTCACAAGGACGGGGAACATGGTTTTAAAGTAATGGAAATCAGTAACACAGCTCTCTTTACACTTTAAAAACCACTGAGGCTTTTCAATGGTCTGTACTGAAACCCTGGAGTCCAGTCTGTTCAAAAGTCATAGACCAGGCAAGATGGAACAGTCACTGCACCCAGAAAAATGTAAACATGGGCCAAGAATAGATCAGTGTAAGGACAAGCCTGATTTTGGCCCCATATTGTAATACATGGTTACACATAGCAGATGGCCTCTAAGTATATTTTCATTGCGCTGAAATAAATCCTTTACTTTACTGTCAATGTCACAACTCCTCCAATTCAAATATACCTAGGTTAATTTGTCTGAGACCATTTTCTTCTGAAAGGGGAAATCTGGCCACCCCATTTTACATTTCTCAACTGTCTGTATCACATGAACAGCGTAACACAGGCTTTTTTGTTTTATCTTCGGTAGAACTATCATTCCAATCAAAGCTTTGTATTAGCATTACAGTCAATGCTGAGAAATTACTCATATAAATAACATAACATTTTTGTTTTAGCTATAGGAATCCTAGTAACCTCAGCTGTCCTTCATGCAGGAGTAAGTTCCAAAAGGAACTGTGGCTACCAAAAACATCCTTGATACCAATGGAAAAATTTCAATACAGAAAAATGTTAGCACACAGCTATTATTTTTCTTTTAAAACAAAGAAAAAGACAAAGGAATCGGAAATATGTAATGGCAGCACAACCGACTCAAAATTATAAACATCAAATCAGACAGTAACCTACATACTCTCATGGCTGAGAGTTAAAGTCCTGCTAAAGGAGCCACAGAAAGAAAATGAGTTGGAAACAATGAGTGAAGGAGAAAAATTAGGGTTTTTCCCCTCTAAATAACTATCTGCAACTTTGTTTTAAAAAAACAACATCTTTTGATTTGTAGGAAAACCACCTGAAAACTGTTGCCTGCAGCTTTTTGTGGAAGTGGGGAGATAATAGGTACTGCCATACTACATCAAAGCAGTGGTGCATCCCATCTAGCATCCTGTCTCCAGAAGTGTCAGTACCAGACGCTTCAGAAAAAGTGATGTAAGAAACTCTAAAGTTAGCAATTTTAAAATTCTTTCAGGTAGGGTGGGGGAGGAAGAGAGGAATTTCTTCCTAACTTCCTTGGCTAAAGTAATTATAGTTAAGAGTCATGATCGAAAGTTTGGAAGTAGTTTTATTTCTTATGACCACAACTTTGTGTAAAGGAGACACTGCCAGAAATGAATGCCTGACAAATACGGGAGGGAGAGTCTCTTTTATACTGTGCTAACATTTGTATAAGTTATCACGACCATATAGAGTATTATGCAAATTAAACTAAGCTGTGCAGTGTGTATACAAGTGTATAGTTGTTTGGTTTATGAGGAGCATGAATAACAAACATCTATGTGGAGCATATATATCTGGAGAATGTATTCAATGACCTATATAGTGTGTAAGGAGGTTGGGGGTGGGGACAAGTGAACAGAGGTGTGTATGAGGTTGGAAGGTAGTGTATCAATGAGGTTTCTATAAGGTTGAGCAGGGCATATGTATAGAGTGTGTGGAAGGATTTTTATTGAGGGACAAGTGTCTATGGTTGAGTAGGAGGTACATATAAGAGGGGCTGGAAGAATGTGTATATTGAGGGAAGAATCTATAGGTACACATGAAGGGGTAGGAGTGTTCAGGAGATCCCAGAGGGGATGAGTATAGGAGAAGAGGGTGTGTACAGAGGATCCCAAAAGGGTAGGTATAAGAGAGGTGGGTGTGCATTGGAGAGTTCAGAAGGGGTGTGTGTAGAGGGGCCCAAAGGACATGGGTATAAGGAGGGGCAGGGTATGGATAGGAGATCCCCTCAGGGGTAGGTGTAGAAGAGGAGAGTGTGCATAAGGGAACCCATAGTGAGTGTGTATAGGAAGGGTGGGTGTGCACAGGCCCTGGGAAGCCCATATCAGGTGCGCATAGGAGAGGTGGGTGTGCATAGGGAGACCCATAGGGCTGAGTTAGGAGGGATGGGTGTGCCTAGGGGAGCCCCATAGGCAGGGCCAGATTAACTTTTTGTGGGCCCGGCACCAAACACATCTGTGCCCCCCCCCCCAGGGAATGATTGTAAAAGACAGGAAACAGTTGATCAGCAGCGGCTCCTGCTGCCGACTCTGCAAAAAAACTGATCCTCTGCCCCGCCCGATCCCACAGCCCTGCTGAACAACAGCTGATGGCCCGCGGGCCCACATAGGCCCTATAAACAGTTGACAGGTGCTGGAGGGGCATGTCCCGTCACCCGATTCCAGCCCCTTCCTCAAGGCCCCGCCCCCACCTCTTCTCCTCACGTTGTGGGGGGAGGGGAAAGCCTGGGCCCCTTCAGAGCATGGGCCCTGGCGCTATAGCACCAGTGGCTCTATGGTAAATCCACTACTGCCCATAGGGGGAAGGTACAAGGCAGTGGGTGTGTATAGGGGAGCCCATAGAAGGTAGGTACAAGGGAGCACATATGTTTTAGGCACAAGACAGTGGGTGTGCACAGGGGAGCCTACAGAGGGTAGGTATAGGGGAACCACAAGGGGGTAGGCACAAGAGAGCGGGTGTGTATAGGGGAGCTCCATAGGGGTAGGCACAAAGTAGTGGGTGTACACAGGGGAGCCTACAGAGGGTAGGTACAGAGGAGCCACAAGGGGGTAGGCACAAGACAGTAGGTGTGTATAGGGGAGCCCCACAGGGGGATAGGCACAAGGCAACGGGTGTGTACAGAGAAGCCCCAGAGGGGGGTAGGCACAAGGCAATGGGTGTGTATAGGGGAGCCCCATAGAGGGTAGGCACAGAGCAGTAGCTGTGTACAGGGGAGCCCATATGGGGTAGGCACAGGGCGGTGAGTGGGTGCAGTGGGTAGGCACAGGGCAGGGGGTGTCTATAGGGGATAGGCACAGAGTAGGGGGTGTGTACAAGGGATAGGCACAGGGCAGGGGGTGTATATAGGGGAGACCATAGGGGATAGGCACAGGGCAATAGGAGTGTATAGGGGATAGGCACAGAGCAGGGGGTATGCATTGGGGAACCCATAGCAGGTAGACACAGAGAGGAGATGTGCATAGGGAACCCATAGGGGTAGGCGCAGGGCAATAGGTGTGTATAGGGGATAGGCACAGAGCA